>JBDJHY010218384.1:0-11255 GCA_039654485.1 Withania somnifera | reverse complement strand
GATACGAATAAATAAGCATACAATTGTTCAATAAATAATACTATGTCAAAAACCGCATGGTTAATAGTATACCCTAATAGTGGTTACTCTGTCAACTTCTGTCTCCCAATTTTTTGTCCAAATTTCATGACTGATGTAGAAGTTTTTGTCTAAAACAAAATAACACATATAACTGTTTGTTGATCAATATGTATGCCCGTGGCCAAATGCTAAAGGTTATTGAGAAGTACGCGCATACTCTTGATTTAGTTACTCTTTATTTGGTTGATTCACAAGATACACTTCCTTTCATCATTTTTGTAAATTTATAACTTTAAATTCTCTGTGATTCACTTTTTCGATGTATTAATGGCTATTACATCGAGGTTTTTTCAATTTTACTAAGAATTGGTGGAATCACTAATTAATACGTTGAAGGCTCTTCATCTTCTGCTCACTGTGTAAAGGTTTGATGCACTAAAACAGGTTTGATGCACTAAAACTTGGATTAGATATTTAGATGAGATCTTTTTTCATATTTATTTATTTCAAACATCACTTTCGAATTTGATAATGAACAAGGAGAGGCAAAGAGCAGAATACTCGTTGTAGAGATAAAACATAATTCTTTCCACTATTTCTGTAACGGCCAAAAAAATAAAGGTGTGATGGCACCTATCTTTCCTTCACTGTAGGTTAGCCTAATCAATAATAAAAACGAAAAGCCAAAATAAATGCGGAAAGTAATACATAAGTGAAACATTTAAGCGGAACTCGTCTATTACATCCAAAACCATGTAACCACTTTACAAAGCCACTAAGTAATAATTAATACAAAGCTTGGTCCAAAGTCTCAATAAGTCTTTCAAAAAAGGTAAAGACACTGAGATAATGAAAACGAGACACTGGAGACTGCGAACGAGTTGTCGTTATCTCTAGATGTCCTAGAGTGTGCTGCTAGCAATGAGAATAAAAGATCTAGTCTGACCCACTACAACACCTGCACAAAAGTGCAAAAAAGGCAAGGGTGAGTACGAAAATAATGGTACTTAGCAAGTCATCAACTGGTCTACATATAAAGAACTAGTGACTACTCTTGACATTCAACCACTCTCTAATACTACAACTTAAAAAAGGTTTATATACAACAGCCTAGCCAACAACACAAATCAAGATATACATAAACATAAGTAACTCTCACGATGTACGACTATACACCAATTCTACTACATCAGTGATCACCTCAGAATAGTCAACAATGTCAGTTCCAATCCAGTATTAATGGGAATCTCAATCTGTAATCAAGTATCATGAATAATCCTAGTTATCATTAAATAGCAACAACAAGCTCAATTCAAGATTCAAATATCAAGTAATCTCAAGTCAACACCAATTCTCAAGTAAGTGCAAGTCATCGAGTAGGCAAACAACCAAAATAAGAAGCAAATTAATGTAAATACAATGCAATGCACAAGTGGTTGTGATGCTTGTCTGCCCTATATGTACCCGCTAGCGAGATCATCATAGTAGGGAATCATTGTCTGCTTTTGAGACCATCATAATTAGGATTCAATCAACATATTACCTCAATAATATTCTTGCTTCCAAGACCATCACGGTCACGTTTTCGATCAATATATTACTTCATAATATGCCTGCTGTCGATACTGTTACAGACAAGTTTTTAATATCACTTTGCTTCCTTAATAATGTGGGTCAGTCAAACAAATATCAATAATTTGCACATAGTAGAGTAATATGAAGGTATTCAATTATAACTAATCACAAAGAAATCAGTCCATCATAGAGGTAAATAATCATCAAATCACCCATATGAATTTAGACTCCACAGGGCTTCACAAAATGATATATTTCAAACAATTGAGTTATCATAGGATAAGTTTTCATTATAGTTTTAACCCAATATGTTCAAACCAAATCAAGTTATTTCAACTAATTCAATAGATAAAACAAATTCATAAAAAATTAAATCACATTTTCAAATACTTTCCTTATTTTAAACCCGACATACGTAATCCCAACAGCCCCAATATACTCATCTTTCCCAACAAAAAATAATTTAGAAAGCAATTACTTATACTTTATAAAGAGACCAAGGAACCTCAACTTGTCTTAGAAATAAAGAAATCTCTCAATTGTGAGCCTTGCCCTTCCTTAGAGCATCCAAACGAGCGCAATCTAGTTAAAAACATAATACACACAAGAAAACATGAACATCAATACCCATATTCCCATATTTTGGAGTTTATCCAAAAGCTCACCTCGGGCCCACGGAGTCAAAATCGAATTTTTTATTACAAAAATATTACCATCATTTGGGGAATCTAAATATCAAGTTTTATTGAAAATTCAATCTATTTCGTGGTTCAAAATCAAATTTTATAAGTTTTGAGTTTATACTTGAAAACAGTTATTTTTGAATTCAAAATCTTCAATATTCATTTAAAAATCATGTTAAAGTGGGTGGTGTTTGATGAAAAAAGGTTTAGAATTGTTATCCAAGAATTACTTTTGAATTTCTTGATCAAACTTTGGACAATTGGGATTTTAGAGTCGTATATTGCATAGGAAATGAGCAAAAGTTCTTGAAGAATCTGTTTAAAAACATTCAGGTGCACAAAGTTACTTTTACAATTGCAGAAAAATGGTTGCAATCGCAGACCTTAACCAGTTAAGGAACCTTCACGATCGCGAGCCCCTGTCGTAATCGCGACCCTTGAATAAAATTTTCCTTCATGAACGTAGTTCATTCCCCGTGAACGCGACCCTTACAAATCCCACACCATTGTGATCGCGACCCTTCTCGACAAACACGATGGTGTGCTAGTGACAGTACTAGTGCTGTTTTTTATAGCAATTCAAGAAAGTTTAAGGCTCGAATTGATCAGATTCATTCGAAATCCCGTGAAACAAACCATATATGGAACCATATTAATTTTGATGTTATGGACTCAACGGAACCATCAAACAGTCGTACGAAGTATCCTTGACTAGATACTCGCTAAGGGTCCATTTTTAACTAAAAATACCAAAATGCCTTGGGGGATTACGGAAAAATAAGAGAGGCCTCATTCTAGGCTAAATACCACCTCCCAAATCCAAAAAAATTATTGGATTTTCAATTTGAGCACTCTAAGTCAGAATATTGACCAAAGTCAATCATTTCTTTAAAATTCTAACTTTATCCCATCAAACCACCCAAAATTACTACGAGTGGACTAAAATAAAAAAGAATATTCTACTAGACCAAAATTAGTATTCTGGAGTTGATGAAACTAACAAATTGCTATTTTAAGGTCCCCAACTCCATATGACCCCTAGACTTCCTTAATTTTCACTTTAAAGCTTCAAAGCCCAAAATTTTCAAAAACTTACTTAAAACTCCTTTCGTTCTCGAACCAACCATGGAATCAAACTTAGTTTATCATAAAGCAACTATGGGATGGGTTAAAATAGTTAAAACACACAGAAATTAGAAAAGGTACTTGAATGGCCAAAAAGTTGAAGGTACTGGCTATGCATGTTATGCTCGATCCCCCAAGTAGCCTACTAGATCGATCGATGCCTCCGATGCACCTTTACTGAAGGTATATCATTGGTCAGAAGCCTCCGAACTTATCTATCTAGAATGGAAACTAGATCCTCCTCAAATGAAAAACCTAGGTCTAAACTCAAGGAATCCCACTTAAGTACATATAACTCATTAGGTATATATCTCAGAAGTATAAAAACATAAAATATCGGATGAACTGCAGACAAACCAGAAGTCAAGGCTAACTTGTAAGCCACCTCTCACTTCCACTCTAAAATCTCAAAAGGACCAATGAAACGGGGGCTAAGTTTTCCTTTCTTCCTAAATTACATCACACCCTTCATAAATGACATCTTCAACCACACTCAATTACCCTCCATGAAATCCAAAGGTCTAACCTTCTTAGCAATGTAGATTTTATGCCTATTCTGGAAAGACCATAGTCGAGTCTAAATAAATATAACTCTCTCCATGAAGTCTCTCAACAAATATGTACCCCACGGTCTCTCCTTAGAATTCTCAGACCCATCCAATCTGAGATCTACATCTCCTACCATATAACGCTTCAAAATGAGCCATCTGAATACTTGAATGATAATTGTTGTTATAAGAAAACTCTGCAAGCGGTAGGAATCGGTACCAATGTTCACCAAGATCAATGATGCATGCACGCAACATATCCTAAAACACTTGAATGGTGTGCTCAGACTAGCCATTGGTATGAGAATGAAAATATGTGCTTATATCTAGTTGAATACCCATTTTATGCTATATAGTACTCCAAAAGTGTGAAATAAACTGAATACCTCTATCAGACATAAAGGATATAGGGACCCTATGCAACTAAACCATCTGCTATACATCGTAGCTAACTCCTGGGTACTGTACTTCACCTTCACAGAAATAAAATAATAGGACTTAGTCAATCGATCAACAACCACCCAAATGAAATCATAACCACTCGACATGATGGGAAATCCAACAATGAATTCCATCGTTATGGCTCCCACTTCTACCAAGGAATTGGCATCATCTGTGATATACCTCTTTACATCTGGTGCTCAAATTGACTTACTGACAGTTCAAGCATATAGAAATAAAGTTTATAATATCCTTTCTCGTATCGCACCACCAGTAATACTGACTCAGATTGTGATACATCTTCACCTCCTCTAGATGAATGGAATACCTCAAACTGTAGGCCTTCCTCTAAAATCAACCTAACAAATTTACAAAACTTAGGGTCACAAATCTGATCCCTAATCCTCAAAAACCCCTCTGAGTCTAACGCGACCGCCTTAACCTTACCTCGTTATACCTTATCATGGGCGAACCTCACTTTAGCATCATCAAACTGCATTGTGCAGATTTAATCCATCAACAAAAAACGGGCCTCTAAATATGCAAGAACCCTACCATCCTCCGAGATCTGATGCCTAACCAAACTGTTGGCTAGACTTTGAAAATCTCTAGCCAAATGTCTCTTCTCCGCCCAAATGAAAACCAAACTACCCATACTTGAGGACTTCCTGTTAAGGGCATCTGCCACTACAACGGTCTTGCTCGAGTGATACAAGATAGTAATGTTATAATCCTTTAGCAACCCTAACCAATGACACTACCTTAAATTAAGATCCTTCTGGATGAAGATATACAGAATACTCTTGTGATCGGTGAACAACTCATAATGCACTCCATAAAGACAATATCTCCATAATTTCAACACAACCACAACCACAACCAATTCTAAATCATGAATAAGATAGTTATTCTCGTGGACCTTCAACTACCTTGAAACATAAGCCACAATTTTACTATCCTGCATCAACATTCCACTCAAGATAGCTCTAGAAGTATCACAATACATGGTAAAACCTTTATTCTCCACAAGCAAATAAAGAATAGGAGCAAAAGTCAACTTAGTCAATGGAGCTGCAATAGAAGAGAAATCCAACACAAACCTCCAATAATACCCAGCTAAACCAATAAAACTCCAAATCTTAGTTAGGGAGGTAGGTCTCACCTAGTTGGGCATAACCGTAATCTTGGCCAAATCGATCATAATACCCTCCTTGGATACCATGCTCCCCAAGAATGCCAAAAAACTCATCCAAACCTCACACTTTGAGAACTTAGCATATAAGTTCTCATCTTGCAACCTCTGAAGAACAGTCCTCAAGTGTCGAACATGATCATCCTCGATCTCTGAACACACCAATATATCATCAATGAAAACAAGGATAAAGGAATCTAAATATGGGTGAAACACATCATTCATCAATTCCATGAATGTATCTAGGCATTATTAAGACCAAAAGACATCACGAAGAACTCATAGTAGCCATATGTAGTCCTAAAAGCCATCTTTGGAACATCCAAAAGCCTAATCCTTAAATGGTGGTACCCGAACCTTAAATTAATCTTAGAAAAGATGGAGCCACTAGGAAGCTAGTCAAATAAATCATAAATGTGAGGCAACAAATACTTATTCTTTTCGGTTAATTTGTTCAACTTTCGATACTCAATACACATACCTATGGAACCATCCTTCTTCTATAAATAAGACTTGTGCACCCCAAGGTGACATACTAGGACTAATGAAACCCTTGCTACACAAGTACTACAATTGATCCTTCAACTCCTTCAACTTAACAAGAGCATTAAGGTAAGGAAGGATAGAAATAGACTTACTGCCTAGCTCCAAATCAATGCCAAATCAATATCTGTATCAAGAGGGATACTAGGAAGGTCAGTCAGAAACACATTAACAAACTCTCTAACCATAGGAACCGGCTCAAAGAAAGGGGAATCAATACTAACATCCCGTACAAAGAACAAATAAGACCAACACCCCTTCTCAACCAAGCTTCGGTCTTGAAGGAACGATATGACTCTATGAGGATACGATCCACATGTACTTTTTCACTTTAATTATAGAGTACCATACATGTACAAGGTAATGGTATTGGCATGGAAATCTAAGACAAAATGATATGGATAAATACAATACATACCTAAAATAACATCAAAACCTACCATATCAAGTAAAGTCAGGTCTACCCAAGTCTCATAGTGAAGATAACAAGAAAAGATCAACATACTCGATCCACAACTAAGGAATCACCACAAGAGTAGACATATAAAGGGATATAGTTGACGCATCAGATAAAATATCAAAACCCGCTGCAAAATATGTTGATAGATAAAAAAGAGTAAATATTAGATAATACAGATGCAGGTCTATGAAAACTAAGATGATACCTGCTATTACAGTGTCAAATGAATCTACCTCAGGTTTCTTTGGAAAAGCATAACACTATGTGTGTCCACCTCTAGGCTAAATTAGAGAACGACCAAAATCTCTCCTATTCTATTATGCACCTCAATTAGGCTGGGTACTCAAACCCCTCGGCGTACCCCGTCTACCTCTGACCGGAGGTTTAAGTGCCCTAAATGAAGACTAAGAAGCTTGGAAAGACTATGGGATATCTCTAAGCATAAGATGGGGGCACTTCTTTATCAAATGACTCGGATCTCCACAAAAGTAATAGGATGTTTGGAATGAATGCTGCTAAAACAAACTTTGATAACCCGTGTGGTCACCTCGGCTTGAAACCCTATGATAAGACCCATGGAACTCTACATCGGGTTGAATAAACTATAGACCATATGGATACTATCAGTGCCTTCAGATAAGGATCCGGGGAACTGTAAAAAGGAACGGGTTATCTTACCCCTACTATCACAGACCCGATCCCTCTGCAACTGTTCAAATCCCCTAGATACTTAGACCGCACTCTACAAAGTGGACCCCTCTATTTAGGAAGCTGTAAATGTTATTTTGTAAAGAGGAAAGACAAACCACCTTATTAACTTAGCTAACTTCTCTCGCTTATTTGTCAAGATAGCTAGTGCATGCCTAGATAGCTTATAAAAATAAGACATATACTCCTCAACCATCATACCATCCTAATCCAACACATCAAACTGTCAGTGGAGGCCATCCCTTATGATAAATGAGACATACCTATCAATAAAATATAAATCAAATATCTCCCAAGTCATGGGAGAAGATCTAGCGGGTTTAGAATCAACGTACGAGTGCCACTACTGCCTAGCTGATCCCCTAAGCTGTAATATGGTAATCAACCCCGTAAGACTGAACCAACCCTACACTCTATAGTAATTCATGACATATAGTTAGAAACTCATATGGGTCCTCATCCTTCCCACCCTGAAACTATGGTGAGTCCATATTACAAAACCTCTCATATCTCCTCTGCTGGTCATCAGATATCTCAGCTATCACTGCACCTATAGTCCCAACACCCAAAATCTATAACTCATAAACTCTTTGAGCAATTAGTTCTTGTCCTACCTATCCCTAATCCAATAGCAATTGTTGATGCGGGTTGATATATGAGACAGACAAAAAACGAGGGAGAAAGAAACAAAGAAAAGATATGAAGAACTTACAATTAACACACCGGTTTATGAACAACAAGGGACTAAATTGATAAATTTCCAATGGTTGCGATAAATTTCCGAACATGCAATCCATGGATACTAAATTGAAATCCAAAAAATGAAAATCATCGATTGTGTAAAAAGAAGTTACGGTTGTAATTAAGAGAATCCACCCTTAATTGCTCACTACGATTACGTTAGATTACGTCTAAAACTATGTTATGTTAAAACTACACTCTCAAGGAATTCAAATGTTTAATCATCAAAGTCTGCATAACATAATGAAAGACTACCTATTTATAGTAGTCTAATTATTTAATAAATACAATTAAGCCCAAAAATGACTCAATATAATAAAATAGTCCTTCAAGTCTTAAAGTTGTCACATTGACCCCTCAAGTTTGGGTCTCATCAACTCAAGCCCTTGAAGTCTTCAATAATGCCCAAGCTATCTTCCAAACTTGAGACTACCTTCCTTTGCACCAAACTATACATCTTTGAGTCTCACTTGGTTCCTTCATGCCGTCCATAACTTGGATCCCGTTGGTAGAATAATTGGTGCTTTTCGTGCTCATATCAATTGTCCCACCAGAACCTGAACCATAGGTGGATGATTCACCTGAATTGGAACACTGTTGACTAGCCTACAGGATCATGAATCACTAGTATGGATCTTTTCTTTAGGGTGTCTTCCCCTACTATGGTCTGTTAACCCTATTAAGTACCACCCTGTGTGATGCTCTCCAACACCTCTAAAAATCTAAGCAAAGTATCCTGTAATAGCGTGGCTGTCACATACTCAGGAGGGTCCTGTCCCTTATCCCTCTTAATCTCTAGCTCACGGGGAGCAGCTATGGCTCTACCTGTAACTGGGGTTTCTCCCCTAGCCCTTCCCCTGGATCTAGCTCTGGCCTGGCCTTTACCTCAGGCAACAGGAATTGGAATAGTAGGCTCATCTATGTCAAATGTAGCTTTTGTCCTCACCATTTGTTGAAAAAAAAAAACATACCAAATCAATACACACAGATCAACCACACTACATAAAAATAAAGATATTTTTTCCTAAAGTTTTGTAACCTCTCGAGGTTAAGTAACAAACGTCTCCACGCTGATTCGCGAGACTCTACTAAACTTGACTTGTGTACTATGGGACCTACGAACCTACAAATCTAATACCAATTTGTCACACCCCAAAAAATTAGAGCGTGATGGAATCTATCTTCCCTTCTTGGTAGGTCATCCTAACCAACAATAACTTAAACAAAAAGCCAAAATAAATGCAAAAAGTAATACATAAGTGAAACATTTAAGAAGAAGTCATCTATTACACCAAAAATCAGGTAGCCACTGTACAAGACCATTAAGTAATAATTAATAAAAAAAATATTGGTTCTAAAGTCTTAACAAGTTTTTCAAGAAAGGTAAAGACATTGAGATAATAAAAACTAAACACCAGAGACTACGAATGAACGACATATACCTCTAGATGTCTCGGAGTGTGCTTCTAGAAATAAGAAGAGCTCAAGTCCAATCCACTATAGCACCTGCAGAAAAGGCAAAGGTGAGTACGAAAACAATGGTACTCAGTAGTGCCCTCAGCTGGTCAAAATATAAAGAACTTGACTACTCCTGACATCCAACTACCCTATGATACTATAACCTAAAAATAATTTATATACAATAACCCAGCCAATAATAGCAATCAAGATACATATAAACATAAGTAACTCTCACAAGGTACGACTATACACCAACTCTACTACATCAGTAGTCACCTCAGAATAGTCAATAATATCAGTTCTAACCAGTATTAATGGAAATCCCAATTCATAGTCGGATATGATAAATAGTATCAGTTATTATTAACATCAAGATTAGTTTATGATTCAATATATCAAGTAATCTCAAGGCAACACCAATTCTCAAGGAAGTTGTAATAACCCTCAAACCCATTCTTTATTTATCTATATTTTGACTATTTTACTATTTTTTTAGTTGCATTATACCAAGCTAAGTTTGATTCCATGGTTGATTTGTGAATAGGATGAGTCTTGAGTGAGATTTTGAAAATTTTGAGTTTTGAGCTTTAAAGTGTGAAATATAAAACTCTAGGGGTCATTTGAAGATCAACACCTCAAAATAAGAATTCATCACTTCCATAAGCTCTAGAATGTTAATTTTGATCTAGTAGGACCTTTTATTTTTTTCTGATTTTAGCCCTTTCATGGTGATCATGGGTAATTTGACGAGATAAAGTTGAGTTTTAAGAAAAATGGTTAACTTAGATCACTATTCGAACTTAAAGTGCTTGATTTAAGATCCAATAATTCTTTTGGATTTGAGAGGTGGTTTTTATCCTAGAATAAGGCATCTTTTATTTTCGGTTACCTTGGGGGCATTTTGGTCATTCTAGTATCTTTAGTTAAAAATGGACCCTTAGAGAGTATCAGGTCAATGAGACCTTGTACGCGTATTTTAATAATTTCATTGAGTCTGGAACATAAAAATTAGTATGGTTGCATATATGGTTTGTTTGTATAGAATTTTGAATAAATCCTGAGGGTCTATCCAGAGCACCTTGATACTTGACATTCTACTATTTTTGTTATTGTTGTCACAGATCTAGGGCCTTCATCACAATAGCGTGATGAGGATGGAGATCGTGAAGGTCTGAGTTTTTTTTGTCCCGATTGCGTGGTGGGGATGCGATCACGAAGGTCTAAATTGTCATGGGACGCAATCCCATTATTCACGTCCACGATCACTGGAAGTTAATTTATAGGGCATTGCGATCGCTGATAACACTCAAAATTACACTTCAATAACAATATAAAAGTGTATGCGATTGTTGTCAAATATAATTACCAAACAAAGAGTGGGGGTCGATCCCACAAGGAGCAGTATGAAATATACAAAAATCAAGTAAGAACGGGAACTACAGTACCATAACTATAACTTGAACAGATATAACACGATATGGGCGAATAAGGATAGAATAACGTATGAATTATGGACAATGACTAATTAATGACTTCAAGATACAATGATAGCAAGTAACCAAACGAGGAAAATTTATATCATCAATGATCCATGGTAGTTAACAGATTATAAGCAGTTATAGTCCTACAATTCTTTGTAAGTGCAGAGTTACGTATAAAGCCAATGCTATTTACCCAAGTGTTTCTAAACTTTTAATCCTAAGTAAATATCTTTTACATCAAGTTAGGATTGTGAAAGAGTATGGTGTCTTTAATGT
>JBDJHY010218373.1:0-11255 GCA_039654485.1 Withania somnifera | reverse complement strand
AGTCTGGATAGCCATTTTGTAGTTTTCCCCATTCTGGGTTGTATTGTGTACTTTTCTGTATATAGATTCTTTTTTGTACTTTTCTTTATATATGGTTACGTATTTTCATGTTCTATTTCTATTTAATCTCACCATCTCCTTCTTTTTTATGGTTTTTGGAATTGACCCATCACTACTTGCTCTGGGCCACAGTTAGGCTTGTATACCGGTGAGATGTATGCCATCACAACTCATTTTTCTGTTCATGACACCAATCCAAAATCGAGAGAAATCAAACATGAGGAGCGAACCATTTACTCAAAAGATTCACCAACTCTAGTATTCAGGGACCGACTAATAGAAATCATGGATAATATAGGTCGTAAAAATGAAGAATACATCAAATGTATTTCTTAGTAGGTTGATTGGAATAACACGGCATCTTCCCAAAAAAATTTAGAATACATCAAATACACAGTCTATGAAATACATCCAAGGAACTGACTTCCTGACCGAAAAGTAAAACAAATTCCAATTTGCAAGGTCCTAAAGACCCTTATCACTTTGTCAAGGTACACCGGTAATGTCTAAGTTAAGACCACAATACAAAAATCCCATACATATGGAGAAAAAGATAACCTACCCATGCTCGATAACAACACTAAAAACATCTATCAACTTAAGGCCCAACTCTACTATCTATGACACCTACAGGCTGAACTAGACTGATAATCCAAAACCACCACTAGGATCTACCACTAAAAAGTTTCCTCCTCATGCATGGGGAGCCAAAAGGATCCAATGAACATTGTCAACCACTCATGGTAGGACAAGACAAGGGCTTTGAAATATCATCCAAAAAAATACAATAAGTCCTACCTAAGAAAAGAAAACTCAACCCTGGGATGATTGGAAACACATTATAATAAGGGATCACAGGCACACCCTAGGCTAAAAGAAAAGACTCAGCTCATCAATTAAGAATCACAACCCATGTGCCATCGAAAAACCACATAAAGAGGGCCATGATAACTCAGTGCTAAAAAAAAGTCTTAAACCCAATCCTATGACACATCACCCACAAGGGTAAAACCACAAAATATATCACAAATAAATTATGCAAGAAACCAACTAGAATCATGTCTAAATCAACATAATAAAACTAAACAAGGAAGAGAAGAAAATTATGGAAAACATAAAACTCAAAGGTAGCTCACCCGAGACATCCAACACCATGTCACAAATTAAAGGGAAAGAAACCATTAGATGACTCTCAGACCAACATGACTGAGATTTCCACAATCGAGAAACTTCCTGTCCTAGTAACGAATTCCTCTACAGGAAAACACAAACTACTAGAACAACTATTTACTCTAACTTAATGGTTATGCAGTAATGAAACCAACACTGACTAAATAACCCTACATTGAGGGAAATCTCTAGTATAATGCCTCATCTTACCATACTCATAGAAACCCTAATCTCCTCCTCGACCATAACAACTAACTGAACCACCTGGCCACGACCCCAAACCCTAGTAGACGTGCCCTTGATGGGATGACTACTCTAAAAAATATTTGCTGATAGAAAGAAGGCCTAAACCAGTCTATTAATCTTTCCCTAGTATTTCAGCGGTGGAAGCTTATGCCTACCATACCATTTCCTAAGATATTGAGAACTAATAAAATTTCCCTGATGGCACAGACTACTCTAACTACCTTGGACTTAGTTTGCTGGCTGAGGTAAGATCTAAACAAGCTAACTGGAATGACCCAATGGAATTTGCTGCTCAAACCCCTGTCTATCATACCTTCCACTTATAAATCAGGAATCACTGAAAACATCTTGAGAACTCAAAAGAGTGGTTGAACAAACATGGCCTGAACTCTAGATAGCCATCCTAAGCTCCTATGAAAATAGGGCCCCCAGAAGAGGATATTCCATAGGTTGATGTTCAAACACTCTAAATATGAAGAAACCCTTGATGTTTCTCCTCTCACTACCCCTAAATGGATTACTTTGAACACTCCTTTGATGATGGGCTCTCATATCACCAATCCCATAGGTCTTATTACAGGCCCTATCCAAGGCAGTCAACTATCTAAAAAGCTACTCGAGGGTGTGTCCCACTGATACCTACTGCTCTTTCTCCAAAAAAAGTAGCAGAACTAATCCTCTATAGAAACATAACACTCTACTATGCCTTGTGGGATAAATCCATAAGTGTACCTAACCACCTTATAAAACATGGTTTCATAGCCCCAAAGGGAGGATACCTGGTAAAATCCAACAAACTCATCCCCATGTGACGCTACACCCAAAGCATCTACCACTAAACTCGTTTGATATATGGTACCTTGAAGGACTAGTGTAATAATAATTGCCACTAAATCTCGAATACCTCCCAAACTCTATGGATAATGACGTGGTCGCTAATGCTCAATCTAGACTCTACAATTCTTGTAATGCGCATAGAAACCTTACTAGTTCCCTTTGAGGGACTCTTCCTAGTCATCTGGAAAGATTAGAGACAAATGAAATGATAAGAAACATAATGACTATACAACACATGTAAGGATTCAAGAAGTAAGAGTCGTTCCTAAAGAGTTGCCCTATAATCTTCGAAAGATAATATATGTACGTCTATGTACCGATATACGAGATTACCCAACACTTTATCCTACAGAAAAAGACATTGATGAACCTAGATCTCTGAAATAACTCTATCACAACTCAAAATTTGAGTTATGATCACGTCTACATCTCGCTGATAGAAAATCCTAACACTGGCCCAGAGCGTTGAATGGTGGGCCAGTACCAAGTCATAAAAGAGAAAAGAGAAGAGAGGAGGTAGAGGAGAATACGAAGAATAAAAAAATGATACATGAAATAAAATAACTCTCAAAACCTAGTATCATGAACGTAGAGCATCTATATACAAAATAGTACAAAATAATACAACCCGCAATGAGGCAAAAACTATGAAAAAATTTTGTAGAACCCAAAAAAGACAAGTATGATAACAAAAGGAATGGAACCTTGAGCATATTGATATAGTATCCGGAAGCAATCAGACCTAAAAACCAACCACTAGGAATCATGCTCAGGGTTTACATCAACTTCAAGATACCTTCATGCTTCAAGATGCTTTGGAAGCCACTCAAAGAGCATTTTATCATGTTTAGAGGTTCATGGAAGACATTGGGCAAGGTGGGACCTTAATTTAAGAAGAGAGATTGAATTTGGAAGGAGGAGATGGATGAATTGAGCATCACAAGTGGGTAGGATGCGCACCATGAGGACTAGTTGCCTAAAGAATGACGTCTCACCCAACAAGGGCCATCCAAGAAGAAGAAGTACATAAAGTATGTTTTTTGGGATATTTTGGATATCTTTTAAAGAACTAAATTAGTAGGCTAAGTGTATAATTATTTCATGACTATTTAATCACTTGGTCTTTAATTTTTCTTAGCTTTTGATATATCAAACATTTGATAATTACTTTCTTCATTAGGGTTATGTTATATTGGTAATGTCTTAGTTGTTCACATAGCTTGTAATTTGAGAGAATCAAGGTGGGTGAATGCTTGATTTCTCGTGTATCTTCTCTGCTTAATTGAATCTTCCATTTGTGGTTAAATCAATTGGGTTTTTGTTATATTTTTGTTAAGGTGGAGTACAATTACATGGGTTTTTCTAATTCCTCATAGCCTTTGATATCTATTCTCTAATCTTATTTTTTATTTAAATCCATAATCCAGATCATATCATTTGGTATTAGAGCTTAGGCTCATAGTTTATTTCACTAAAGTACAATTCCAAGATCATAAATTTAGGAATTTTAAAAAAAATCAAAAATTAAATATATAACAACAAAAAAAATAGATTTGTATTTGATTTGGTGTTTATTCTTTGATTATTATTAATAGAAATATCTTTATTACTAGAAATCATTCTAATAATTTAGGTCATAGTTTTGCATTTTGAGTCAATTCCGCATTGGTTGGAAAATACACCATTGTTGAAGCGTGAGCTTTCAAGTGGCTCACAAATTTTGATCTTGATTTGTGAAGAATTGGAGGCCATAAAGTGTATAAACATTCAATTCATGTTTCAAGGACCTCAAATCTAGAATTTCAAGTAAATCGGAGTTGAGTTTGATGAGATTTAGAATTTTGGTTGTTCATACTCAAGTTTTTTATATTTGAATTTTGAGATCAATATGTGGTTTAATGTGTTCTTTTTGAGTGTTTAAGGTATTTATTTGTGTTTCCAATAGCTCAAGGAGTTCAGGAACCTATTCGGTGAAATTTGAGTGAGCTTTGAGGGAGCTTCAAGATTAAGGTCACCATTATTCTTGGTGTGCTTCATAGATTGAAGAAGGTTGAGAAAAGTGTTTGTGATTTAGTTGGAATTGGGTGTTAAAAAGTAGAGAGTATTGTTCACCAAGGTGTAGGGAATTAATATCTCAATTTTTGTGCAATTCCACGATGATATGAAGGTTAGTTGGAAATTTGAATTTTCAAACTTTTTCTTGAGCTTTTTGTGAATCTTCATGTAAAGATGATGGATGACATGTACATTTGATCCATCATCCTATATGTAAAGTTTGCAAATGGTATTTGGGGCTTCAATTTCAGTCAATTCAAGGGGCTTAAGTGTCAAAAATGTCTGACTTAGCAAGAGGAAGTGAAGTGTTAAAGAATTCAATTTGCGAAGTTTGGGTTCTTTGGGGAAACATATTTGGGTGATCTACCCATAAACCTATCAAAATTAAAGTTGAGGTAGGAAGGAACCTTGTGTATGACAAACAAAGGTTCATCTTGGGTGAGCCCCCCTCCCTAGTGACCCGTCCCCTAATATCTTAGCTCCATCATCCAAAAGTGTGCAAAGGAGACAAATTACCTCTCTACGGATAAGAACTCTTGGATGACTCATGAAAAATACCAAGGCAAGTTGTCCATTTTGGAGGTAATTTAGAGTCTTAGAGAAGGCCTCCTTGGATGATCCATCCAAGGTTGGGATAATCGCCCGTCAAACCTATCAAACATCAAAATTTTTCTAAGTGTGGTAATTGAATCCAACCTTCAGAATAGTTTCTTATTCTAATTCTCATTTCATTCCAATCTATTCTGAATTATTATTCAATTAATATTCTTCCATACCAATTAATACTACTTCATTGAGTTAGTTTTTATTTCTTGCTTCATTTGTTTATACTTTTTCTTGTTCATCTCGCAATCTAATACTTGATTCAAGTGCGGTCTTCTTTAGTCTATTTTTTTGTCTAAAAAGATCCATTCTACCACAAAGACTAGAATAATGTTGATTTAATAGAGCTAAGGTAATCTTATCTAGAAATCTTGGAGAAGTTCTAGAGGGAAGGGAGTGCACATAAATACAAGATCAGGAGAAACTTTTATTTCTAAAATTTATAAGTTTTGTAGATACAATGGTTAAACTTGAAGGAAAAATATTCAATGCTCTTGTAAGCTCCTTAAAGGAGATTGTGAAGCAACTATCCAAGATAAATATTAGGATGGTAGGTATTGAGGGGAGGTTGAGTAGGGTAGAACGTGGTGGTAAGGATGATTCACTTTAATAAGTTGGAAAGGATAAATGGAAAGGGAGAATGGACCATTCAACAACCATTTCAATGGGTCAATTTTAAAAGATAACCCTACCAACACTAACCCATAGCCAAAGCTTCCAACAACAATCAAACTTCTTCCACCACAATACTCCAACACACCCATGTCATGGAACTCCACATCCAAATACCCAACAATTCATTCTTCTATAAGATCATCAAGATTTTGTGCACAAGAAAAACAAATAAACAAAGCCAATTCCCTCAATGAAAGGCATTTGTGGTTTCTTTGCATGGATCTTATATTACCTCCCCGAAAGAACCCCCAAAACCTCTATCCAACTACTATTACCATAACCCATTGCATGATGAATGGAATAATGAATTGGTTCTTGGTGATGTATGGGATTAAAGAGGTAGTTAAGTCCATAGATAGTCTAGATATAGGAGGAGATCACAACTCTTGGGTCTGAATCAAGGCTACGGGAATAGAGAAAAGCCTCAATGGGATGCTAGAGGTGATAGAACATGGGAAAATTGAGGATATAAGGATTGAGATGATAGAAAAGATAGGTTTGGGAAGTGGAATGAGAATGATCGAGGTTTGTGAACTATAAAGATGACACTACTGAGGTTCAAACAAAGTACTAACCCGGAGGAGTTCATTTAGTGGAAGCTTCAATATGAGATAATATTTCTCACCAATAATGTTTTGAATTATTCAAAACACAAATATGCTATCACATAATTTGAGGGGTACGCATCCATATGGTGGAAGTACAAAAAGTGAGAATGACAAATCCACAATGTCTTAATGATGCCTAATTGGCAAGAAATACTTGCAATGATGGAAGTGTAGTACTTGCAACCCAATTACTACCAAAAACTCCTCAATAAAGTTTAAATATTATTCCAATTAGTGTTGAGTATTACTATGAAGAGATTGAAAACTTGATAATGAAGTCCAATCTCGAGGAGCAAGTCGAATGCACGGTGATATGCTTCGTTGCCAATTTGAGGTATTGAGGCTTTCTAGAAATGTCCTTTCGTTATGGTTTAAAGGTAGAGGATGACTTGAAGGAAGAGAAAAACTACAAGTCAAAAGGTTTTTCAACTACCTCACTAGGAAAATTGATAAGGGTGACAAGTGGAAAGAGTTAAATCCTTGGGAGTCCAAGGGTAGTGGTCAAGATACCCTAGATAAATTTGACTATAAATCAAAGTTGTATGATACGCCAAAAGAGGGAAATGTTCCCAATCCTAAATTTTCTCGACCATTTACTATTCGATGCTTTAGATTTCAAAGTAGGGACCACATTACTAGTGAGCTCCCTATAAAAGAGAAATTATGTATTATCATGAAGGGTATAAAAATGATGATAAAGATGATAATTGTGAGGAGCGTAGTAAATATGAGAACCATTATAACCAAAAGAAAGAAGTCTCAAGTTATGAGGAAGATTTTTAAGAAGAGGGTATTACTATCGGTGGCCTCTTGAAAAGGAAAGGTTCTCTTATATGCGATGAAGAGCAATTGGAGAAAAATGTAAGTCTTTATCTAGTTATGAGAAGGGTGATGAGTGATTTATTTCAGGATATGGTGACTAAAGGTGAAATTTATTCCATGATAGACTCAATAGTCTTGATAAGATTTGTTCTTTGATCATCAATAGTTGGAGTTGTATGAATTTCCTTAGTATTACTATGGTAGAGAAGTTGGAAATTCCCACATACAATCACCCTAAACCCTACAAACTCCAATGGATCAATTACGATGGAAATATAAGGATTCATAAGCAAACGATTACTAAGTTTACTATAGGAAGGTATCAAGATGAAGTCCTTTGTAATGTTGTACCTATGCTAACTTTTCATATATTTCTTAATAAGCCATGTAGATTTGATAGGGATGCGGAGCATCATGGGAAAGCTAACAAATACTCCTTCATTCTTGAAGGAAGAAAGTATGTTCTTGAACCCCTCCTACCCTAAAAAGTGACAGTAGACAATGCAATAATGAGGAGGCTTTAGAAAAAAAATGAAAGGAGTGTTGATAATGAAAAGTAGGTAATGCTCCTTTCGAAAAATGAGAGTGCATTGGTTCCAACAAATGAGTTGATGGAGGAAGAGGGAACCGAAAAACCTTGGAAATAATGGATGAGTACTAACCAAGGGAGTAGCATTTTCCTAGTTTCTATTATCTAGCTTGCAAGGTTGTAGTGAGGAGAACCTTAAGGGTGAACCTAAGAGATTACTCCTCCAAATAGAATTGGAATTCAAAAGGGACTCTGGTCTAATGACAATCAACTTTAGGAGAATGAAGAAGGAACAACTCAAGGGAGTAGTTATAACCAACTCCAATATATGATAGATACTTGACATGGAAGGGTGAATCTTCTTTCCCTTTGACGAAGTTGGAGAAGTCGCCTACCAAGATAGCTCCCAAGGTAGAATTAGTGGACCAAACCTCAGGGTCCAAAATAATGATAAGGGATGAAGGAACATTTGAGCAAGGCATGGAGATTTAATTAGCCAACTCAAGGATTCACACTTATGATATGTTCCTAATACCCACCTTAATAATTCCTTGGAGGCATATCGATATATTCAAAAGAGAAATACTTATTTTGAAGTTGATTAACCTTGCCTTTCATCCCATCCTTATTATTGCCTCCCAAACGTCCTTTGAAAATAATAATGTTGTGATTACATAGTTTGAGATCCATGTTGTGCATCGTAATGATTCATATGGTAGAAAGGGTCCATGGACTATCATTCTTTCCTTTGTAAGAGTTCTACTCCTTATCACACTTATGCAGCTGGACAAGTGGAGTTTTTGTAATGTATTTGGAAAATTTTCTTCATCTCTTGAGTAGAGGAGACTCAACTTTCTGGGAAGGTTCTATGATTTCATTTGAATCTATAGCATTCAGTCCCTTTTTCCTATGAGACATTACGTGGGAACCCTAATTTTGTGTTCATGTAATATGCATTTCTTTGATAAACATAGAATTCTTATTAAGTGTCTTAGTGAACTTTTATGTGAGGTTTTCATGAGTGTGTTCAAGTATCCTATCCTTTTTCTCTACTACCTATTTGCGTACAACAAAATTTTTGATGGTATGACATATACATTGTTTGTAAATGGTAATGAGTTATGTGTGTTCCCGCAAGTTATTACTTTATTCATAATTTTTTATCACTTGATGGCATGATTTTTGGTTGCTTGTGGTAACATCTTAAATTTTAGACAAGTGCATGACTTTAAGTGGATTTTCTACAAAGGTGCACCCTAGCTTTGTTGGGTTGATAGGCCTTTCTTGGACTTCCCCTTATTTATGCCAACCCTTGCTCTATCATTCCATGATGAAAGTTTGGGTTCCTTTTGTTCCTTCTCTTGTAGGGGATTATGCAGATTCTTTAGTTTTGAGGATGAATCCCCCCAAGAAGGGGAGGATGATATAATACTAGGAAGCCATAGAACCTCAAGACAAACCACTAGGAGTCAAGATTGGGGCTTACAAAAACTTCAAACTAGGTTCAATCTTTAAGATGCTCTGGAAGCCACTAAAGGCCCCTACAGAGCACTATATTATGTTTGTAGATTCATGGAAGATATTGGGAAAAGTGCGACCTTAGTACAAGAAGAGAATTGATGTTAGAAGGAGGAGATTAATGACTTAAGCATAACAAGTGGACAGGCTATCCACCATGAATACAGGTTGCCCAAAGAAGGAAAGCTCGCCCAACATGGTTCATCCAAGAAATATTAGTCTAAGCTTTGTTTCGGGGCTGCTCTAGCTACCTTTGGAAGACCTAATTAGTATGATAAGTGTGTAATAAGCTCACCACTATTTAAATTGCACTTAGTATTTCATTTTTCTTAGTTTTTTAGGATCAAACATTTGTTAACATACTTTCTTTATTAGGGTTCATGGTAGCTTGGTAATCATTTAGTTGTTTGCATAGCTTGTAGTTTGGGTTAATTAAAGTGGGTGAATCCTTGATTGCTAATGTAGATTCTTGCTTAATCGAACAATTGTATCGTCTATTTGTGGCTAATCAATTAGATTTCTTATTGTTTTGTAAAGTTGGAGCCCAATTACATGTTTTTTTTATTGAATTCCTCATACGCTTTGATTTCTCTTCTACTTCTCCCATTTTTAATTTTGATCCATAATCCAGGTCATATCTTATAGCCACTCAGTGTCAGAGGGTCCAAGGAGAGAATCCTAAACCACATACAAAATCCTTGTAAAATCGATGCCAATGTGGTTATCATGAAAAAAATACCAAAACACTCAAGATTAGCCCATATAATATATCTCTGTAAAAATTTCAAGTCTAGGCCTACAGGCATATATGAAAACCAGTATGAAATCCAAGTATTGCTTCTTAAGAATTTCTAGAAATCATAGTGACGGTGAGAAAATAGAATAAGAAATGTGAGGAAAATAGTTCCATACTGATCACAAGCTCATTCATGGAAAGTGTAAGTATAATACATAATAAACCTCTTTCTATTTATCATCCTGACAAAAACATATATACCATTTAAAACATTAATGCATGCTTGAAACACAGAACTGATCATCCTACCTAGATCATCTCTAAAGACACCAGCTAAGAACTAGGAGATATCTACTAAGCTCTAACCACTATTATAATCCCCTCCCATACTTCACTATGTTTAGTAGATAGTGTGAAACACGTGAAAGGGGCCTCGTAGCACTAGGTATGTATATCAAATGATAAGGACATCAATAAAGGATGTAGGCTAAGGTAAAACTTTAATGGGGCTCCAAACTAATAACTCAACCTCAGAATGTAAATTTACCAAGTGTATACAACACTAAATACCCAATATAAAAGGAGTAAGTAATAGCCTACCTGGATATTGGTGATAATCTCAAAAACCATGCTAGAGTATCCAAAGAATCACGAAAAAATCTCAAAATTGCATAAATCTAGAAAAACATAACCCACGCTTCAAGATGAGTTAAACAAGACCCATATTGTAATATAATTTGTCGGGTTGAAAGAAAAACTAAAAATAGGTCTGTAAACCCTCATAGATCAAAATAATTAAAAAAAAATATTCCAACACGTATAGAACAACTCATAGATTGTATGTTACAAAATTAGGCTCAAACGAAAGGTAGAAAATAAAGAAAAAAGCCTAGAAAATTAATATAATATAAATAACTTTATAACTAAAGAAACACCAAAAGATTACCCAGTAAAAATGATCTTAGAATCTCAAGGACAAAATTCCATGGATTAAAATTATTTTTTGGGTATCCTAATGGTATTAACATAAGCATACATGGTGGAAAATTGAGAGGAAAAAGAAATTTTTGCTTCAAAATAAATAAGAAGAAGAAATATATAATGCACTCAAGCCCAGGAGGTGCCCCACAATTGTGGACACTACCCCATGATTGCGATGGTTAGGCTGCTAGAAACACAATTGCGACCCTCAGTCCCCGGGATCATGATGCTTCCCAACCAAACCATCCTTAATTTTAATAATAGAGGCTCGAAATGGAAACAAAGTCCAATTTTAGACTCAACGAAACTGACAAAAAGGCTATTTAAGGTCATATAAGCTGAGAAATGCCCGAATAAGCTATATATATAGAGGTATTAAGATATAAATTTTCCAGGGAGTTGAACTATCAAACTC
>JBDJHY010218364.1:0-11256 GCA_039654485.1 Withania somnifera | reverse complement strand
TGAAATATGAAATACTTTTATGGAAGTTTTAGAGAAATTGGAGGTCTTTTGATATTAGTCGGAGTAATATTCGTGAGGTTGAAGTTCTTAATTGTCGAATGACAAGTAGGCTCCGTGGGGCTATCTATGGGCTTATAGCTTTAATAACTATACTAAATAGCATCTGTGGGTTGGGTAGCTAGGTGGTTATAGTGATCCTATACCATTATTTCGTTCATACCTTTGTTGATATATATTTTAGCATCCGAATTTATGTGTGCATGTGGCTTGGGAGTTGTCTAGTGATACCTGTGCAGGTCATAGGTAGTTGTTACTACCTGATCATGATACATATGTTTGTTGTTAGGTTTTGCATTCATGGAACGAGAGGTTGGCCCTTTGGCTCCGATGAGAGTGCATCGGGCCTAAGCCAGTATCACCACACGATTATTAAGTTGCAGAGGCTAGAGACTAGTTTTAGTAATAATGATGAATAACAATATAAATTCATAAAGGGAATATTCTAATAATAATATAAGTAAGTGACCTTTTAACTATTTAGACTCGGAATTATATCTAGCAATCGATATTACTATTTTTTCTTATTTTAGCCCAAGATTTACACCTTGAAACTGAGAAATATCATTTGACTATAGATGTTGAGACTTGAGACAGACTCCGTTCGACAGTGAGTACAGCCGCTGGCACTTGAGTCTGTCGTCGTACGACAATGAGTATAATTTTTTGACACTTATCACAATGGTTGGTTATGAAGAAATTGATGATACATATTCATTGAGGATATTTGTAATACTAAATTATTGAGGCAATGCACGCCATGACTTTCCTAGTACGACTTGATGATACTATGGATGTGAGGCACGAGATGCCAGACTATGATACCCTTGAGGCTCTGTGATTTAGGATGTGATGTTATGATGACGTTTGAAATCGTACGTGGTGACATACCAACATAGACCTTGCCTCTGGTCTACGAAGACGCAGAGAGGAGGGTATAGCACAGAGGAGAGATATACCGGGAATATTTATGTTATCCTTTCATGGATTCTACCTGCTGGACCTACGGGTACCATAGGAGAAACCTACGCAGGACTGGTTACTTCATGTGATTGTATTTACTTTTCTGTACTTGTTTTCTTCACTGTATCCCTAGTAATATGTGGATGCCTAAATGTGTTTCTTTATATGTTGTGCTTCTCTATGGAGGACTTGACAGTATTTATATGCATTACTTTAATATTATCATTACTGCTTAGTTGTTATTATTGTTTACTTGATACTTCATGTTATGTGGGATATTTATTAATATTATTGTTTATTCATTCATTCTTTACTTGAGTTACCAGTATACCGTCCATGTTCTCCTCTTGTCTTCTTTTGACTCCCGATAATTGCTATTATTATTCATATAAAGTGTTGCATGGATCCTGGGTATGATTTTCTTCATTTCTTGAGATCCTGTTATGTGATTAGCTAGCGATACATGCTTTATTTATTACTTGATTCTTACTTGAGTAGCTAGACTCCATGATGTACTATTTGCTTCGGTGACCATATTTATTTTCTTCCATTATTTACTGCTTTTATTATTTTATGTGCATAGTAGGCCCTACTATATAAAAGGAGGAAGCACAATATAATTATAGTATATGTATGAATAAAACAGAAGTATAAAGAATAATAATAAATGCCCAAAACTCGGTATCAGTGTCATACAAACCATTATGTACAAAATAAGGAATAAAATGTCTAATACAACTGTGTTTCCGAAGATACATGGAGATAATAAAAATACTGAAGAGAACTAGGAAAATTAGGATGCCAAGCTCACCCTAAATATCTAAAAATCAATGTAGTCTACACGAACAACTATTTGTAATCAAGGTCAGCCACTTGTACTCGAATCTGCACATGTGCAAGTGTAGTATGAGTACAAGCTGCCGAAGCAACCTATACCCAGAACATAATATTTCGCCCAGCTAACAAGATCCACTTCGAAGCAATGAAACTATAGTTACTAGCCCCTACTACAAAAAAGTAACAACTTCCACCACTACAACTACTCTACCAAATATCAACATGAAATACAGTCCGCTAAACCATGTTATAGCTAAATTACACACATGCCAGAGGTAGATCTCACAACAAGTGATCCCGCAAGATACTCAACATTTCATTCCTATCACATCAACTCTCAAAAATCAAATCTATGAACCTATCAACCAGTCGTGACTCTGGCATACCAAATGCTGGACAGTAACTCTCCAATCAATTATCCAGAAATAATTCCCATCACAACTAAAAACTTAAACACCATCTATCTTTCTCGACTACGCTGAACACACCTGCAGCCACAACTAACAATCAACGCATAACATATTCCCTTTAATCTCAACCACACATTGGGCTCTTATACAACGTGCGAACCAGCCCTTGAGATGCCATAGGCACATCTTACGACACACTCTTACTTAACCTAAAAAATCATCTCACTAATCCTGGCTGTCCAAAAACCACGAGGACATCCCAACTCAAGGAAAACACAATCATCACTAATCAACAGAAACAGAACTTCTATGGAAACCCAACCAAACACCTGACATCCTGTCACCCAGAAACACAACACAACACAATCTTTCTTTTTACCCTTACTAGGCTAACCCATGAATCACATATGCTCTATCTGCAGTAACAAAAGTATCAAATACACCACATCAAACTTTACCAATCCCTGGTGCACCTACAACCGTACTTGATCTAATTCACCTTACTGACTCTAATACAACTGAATACCACTTAAGCATTACCACAACACCAAACCCATCACGAACCCTCAAAAATCGATGCACTGACACCAAGCCTATGGTGCAAAACCAGCTTCTCATGAAAAAATCTTACCAAAGATAAGCAAATGTTGATATACTAAGCAGAAGAACTCCCTATCCAGATAGTTCCAGAGATGAACACCAGTATTAATATATAATAATCCCTTAAATCACAGGGCAACCCAAATTTCCTACAATTACTAAAATCTGTGAAACTACAGAATCATACTAGAATAATCAAATTAACACATCCTGATTCGGTACTTACAACAGACTTCCATCCATAACCCCACAAAGCTAAAACACTGTGCAAACTTGCACCAATTGAGTTTAATATAAAATCTTCCACAACCCTTATATTACTAAACAGTTTAACTCAAGAACCACAGTCCTCATCCACTACTAAAACACAAACCCATTTGCAAGAAGAACACATCGACACACTATTTATCAAACTCCACATCGATACCATGAATAAACAACTATCCAAACCTATGAAACTCAGTTGAAACTAATACAACCTTCAAAACAGATAGGAAAATAATCAAGAAATGGCTCAAAGTCGATAATAGAAACAACTCATACTCATCTGGGTGGTAAGGTGGGTCAATTTAAAGCAACCCCTATGATACAATGTCAATACTAAATGACTAGAACATCGATCCTAACATCACAAACGAATAAAAGCTATATCTAGTGTCATAGTGAGTACTGGAACACAACCCTTAGTGGCTATAAACAACCTAACCATGCATCCCAAACTCTAACAAGTAGGGCCAAGACCGTGATCTTGGTGCGAGTGCTGAGAATTGTGTGGAGAACAAGGGTAACCTACCCCTATTAGGAAATAATATGCTTTTAACCACAAAATAATCTAGCTATTGGTGAACCTCATCAATGAAACAAACCAGGCCTAGCATCAACATGCTATAATAAAGCTCAAGCCTCTTAGTCAGCTACCTCCAAAACTCGCCAACACAACATTGCAATGATGCTAGGAGATGAAACTGAGGAAGTCACACTACGAAGACTGAAGAACATACACAGTCTATAGGTTCCCAAATCTAACACTATCCTCGCAATTGCTCATCTACCCCAATAATCAAAGTCTAGTCATGCAACGTCTTAGCTATACTATTGAATATCCATAATTCTCCCAGAATATAGTTTAAGTTGTACAATCTGAATACCATTAAACATACATTATGCTATCGCATATGGTGTGGCTCTAAACTTCTTCATGATACTCTAGATCCTGCTCAAAACCTGCAACTAGCCGTCTAGTCACAAAGTGAGTTGGGCACCCAGAACCGATATCATAACAACCGAAATAACTCTAAAAAATATGCCATTGGCATACTCAAAACTTCATGGATAGATAGCCTGATAGAATTAAAATTATCTAGCCAAACCAACATGACAATCTTCAAAGTAACTGATCTCCAAACCACTAGCCCTCATTGAATGTCTTGTAACAACTCCAATAATCTAAAACTCAACAAAGATTCAGGCAGTGTGTGATTGGTTGAGACCAATGTCTCCTTCTAAGGTTTGAAGCTTTGTTGGGTTAGCGTATTACTATAGATGATTTAGCTGAGGGGTTATCATCAATTGTGGATCCTTTTACTAGACTGTCTAGGAAGAATGTGGCTTTTCAGTGGTCAAAGGATTGTGAGTCAAGCTTTTAGAGGCTCAAGGAGTTATTGACTTTAGCACCAGTTTTGACTATCCCAGTTGAGGATTGTGGCTCTATGTATTTTAAATCTTCTGGTATTGGTTTGGGATGTGTTCTAATATAGGAGGATTGATTATTACTTATGTGTCGAGGCAGCTAAAGGTTCATAGGAATAACTACCCCACTCATGACTTGGATTTGGCTGTGGTAGTGTTTGCACTTAAGATATGAAGGAATTATATATATGAGGTTTTGTATGAGATTTATCTTGACTGTTGTATCCTTCAGTACTTTATGAGCCAGCATGAGATCAATTCTAGATAGGAGGTAGATTGAGCTACTAAAGAACTATAATATTACCAGCCAAAAGGCAGTCAATATGGGTAGCTTGGCAGCCTTGATGTTTTGGACAGGCCGTTAGCTTTAGATGTTCAATTTTTGGCTAGTCAGTTGGTTATATTTGACCTTCTTTTCTATGTGGTTTACTAGTGCGTGGAGATATTCTTTTTAGCATCCCCCTCTATTATCTTGAGGTTACCAGTATATAGTCCATGTCCCAATTGCTTGTGCTGCCTATTCTTTCTGCTTTTACTATTATTATATCTGTATTGCTACAAGGACCCTGGAACATTATTTCCTTGTTACATGTGATCTTATTCTGTGTCTTCGCTAGCAATGACATGATCTATCTACCTTCTTCGCTCCATGTCTTTGTAGTAAAAATTTCATGTCATACTACTTGCTTCTATGAATTTCCATCTTGTATTTCTATTATTTACTGCCTTTATGTTTTATATGTTCCTAGTAGGCCCTTGAAGCCTACTGGGTACTGGTTCCCTTGATGACTTGTACTCATACTACACTTGTGTTCCCTTGGTGTAGATCTAAGTACTAGTGCCTAACATTGATTCACAAATTGTCGTTCGTGCTTCCTTACTATTGATTTCAAAGACACAGGGTGAGTTTTTAGGATCCAACAATCCTTGCTCTATTCAACTTGTATTTTGTTTCCTATTGGTCAAGTTACTTTGCTCCTTAGTCCTTGCATACAAAGATTATTCTTATCCCTACTTTTTTTTGTTGAAGTCTCACCTATTAAGGAAGTATGGCAAAGATAGTGTATCCATGTGGGGAGGACCTCAACTAAGAATGTCGTTCATTCCCAACTAAAATCAAAAGGGTTGTATCACATCAAGATGTGGATTCATTTTCCTCCCCCAATGAGATGGGGAATTTCGAACCCCCTATCTAGACTTCTGGACCCTTCTGACAAAACAGAAAGAAGTGAACAGAAAAAAAGGCTAGTATTGGTCTCATTTAAAGTATTATTTTTGTCACTCAACTAATCAACTTGTGGAATTATCCTTCCTGACGAAGGCCTTTTTCGATTCGGGACTAGGCTAAGGAAAACGGTGGAGCATGTGGTGTAATTCAATGAAAAGCAAAGAACCTTATCGGGGCTTGACATGCCGTGAATCATCTTGAAATAGAGGGGTGCCTTTGGGAATGCAAACATAGATGGTGGATGGATAACTTTGATGCTCTCCTAGGAAAGATTAGAAGGTCAGAAATGTATTCGCCCTATGTACTGCTCACGATGACCCTGTCTTCTTATTGACTCTGTTCCATTGATTCCACTATTATTACTGAGGAGTAATGGAACAATTCCTTTCTATTTATAGAGATAGAATCTCTTGAAAGAGAAAAAACCATCAATGTTTATCTCTCTGATTTACAGATCTCTATTTTTCTCAAATCCTATGTACACTAAGTGAGTAAAGACAAAGTAGTTGCTCGTTAGATGGATCAGTGCCACCTCTTGATTGAAAGGACAAGGAGTTGTCGGATGTCAATCTCTTTCCTTTTTATGTCATATTCAAAGTTTTTAGCAAAAACAGGAAAATTCTAGTTCTCATCGCCCTTACGAGGCAGTAATGAGTTAAACTACTCGTGTCAACATGGAAGTCATCCTTGTAAAATGATTCCATTCTACTACTACAAATAATAAATAAAGAATGGTATAATAGACGAAATGGGTAATTGTTAAAAAACTTTTGGATCGATTTATAATATATAACCAAGGTAAGATATGACTCAAAAAGGGCTGAAATGGATAGAAATTAAAATGAGAAGTAATAATGAAATTCGTAGACCACAATAAATAAAAAATGGGATAATAGAAAAAATGGGTAATGGATAGTCAACTACTTGATCGGCCTATTGTATACCAACAAAATAAATAACCAAGATAAATATGACTAAAAAGAGAAAATAAATAAGATAAGGATAATTAGCATCTTTCAAGATTGGTGAACTAACTTAAAACATTAATTGTAAGCCTACAACAAAGTTTAGACATGATCAAATGGGTAGTAGGATATGTAACGGTCTTAAGACACTAAGGTATAGTTTAAAAATAAAATAAAGCATTCATCCATTGTAGCAACACCTAATTATTATATCATACAAGATTCCACAATAATTAAAACCGGGATTGAAGAGTCTTAATATGGGTGAGTCTTAGTATAGGTAACCTTTGAGAACAGGTAACGTTCTTCAAAGTACAATTCTATTCTGAGGAAATGGTTCCTAATACTTTTGATCTACCTTATATGTATTAGATCATTCTTCTAATTGTTTTAGATCCTATGATCAAATTAAGTTGTTCTAAAATTCTTGATTGTGTTAATTCCCCTACATCATTTGTTTTTTTTAGTCATATTATTCATTGCCTGTATATTCTATTGAAATATTATAGAGTTATGTAACCATCTAGTAGTAGTATATGTACAAGTCTATAATTAACCTACATGTTTATTATACAACTAAATATACAAGGAATGATATATGGCTTAACAATATAAAATAATATAAGGGGAAATAATATCATTCAACCATTGTAGAATAACTTAATTACATCATATAGTAGTCAATAACAACTAGGAGCATAATAAAATATGTATAAGTTATATCAATGGTAGTAAGAACCACTTCCTCAAAATAAAATTGTACTTTGAAGAACATTACTTGTTCTCAAACATTAAATATACTAAGATTTACTCATACTAATACTCATTCCATCATGTTTTCAGTTATTGTGAGCTATTGTATGATGTAATGATGTGTTTCTATAATAATTAAATATATTATTTTATTTTATTAACCATAATTAGTGTTTTATGGACATTAAATGTCCTAATACTTATTTGATCATGCCTAAAGTTGTTGCGGACTCACAAATAATATTTAAAATTAGTTCAACAATTTTTGAATGTGCTAATTGTAATGACCCTCACAATCATTTTGGAGTTTCTTGGAAAATGACCATTTTCCCTTTTAAACAGTTGACTCATATCTTATTTGATTGGTTTGAATGGTTGGTTTAAGAACTGAAGTGAAAAGTTGAGAGTTCTTAGAAAATTCAGTTTTTGAAGGCTTTTAAGTAGAAAATAATTGACTTTAGTCAACATTTAGAGTTACGAGTCTAAGAATGGAATTATGTTAGTTCCATTAGCTTCAAAATGTGAAATTTAATCTAGGAAGACCTTCTTTTTCCTTTTGGGATTGAGAGAAATATTGAAAAAGATATTATTGAATTGTGTGTTTACATCATTACATTGAGACCGTAGTTATAGACTCTAAATTACAATCCTTTTTAAATTAGGGTTGTATATATTTTTCCTATTCCTATTCTAATACTCCCCCTCAACCTGGTGCATACAAGTCATATGTACCAAGATTGTTATAGATGTAATTAATACAAGGACCTTGGTTAATATATAAGTAAGTTTATCACTTGACTTCATAAATCTTACAATAATATCCCCTAAATATATATTCTTTCAGACAAAATGGCAGTCAATCTCACCGTGCTTGGTCCTCTCATGGAAAAGTAGATTTGATGAGCTATGAATGGCCTCTTGATTATCATACACAAGATCTATCTAATCAATTTCTAGTTCTCTCAGCAACTGTTTGATCCACACTAGCTCATAGGTTTATACCATTATTTCTCAACCTTCTTCGTCTACACTTGATCAAGACATCACACTTTGTTTCTTACTCTTCCAGGACATCAAATTACCTCTTACAAAAACACAATATCTAGATTTAGAGCATATATCAGAGGGTGATCCTGCATGATCCTTAAAGAGTAGTTATTTACTTAGAGCTGACTTTATATATCGCATGATATGAACTATTACGTCCCAATGATTAAAAAATCACAAGAAAACTAATCTCAGGTCTGGTCACTGTGAGATTATTCAACTTTCCAAAAAGTTGCCTAAACCTTCTAGGATCACTGAGTGGCTCCCCTTATCTTTGCAGGAGTTTAACATTCAAATCCATGGGTGTGTCAATGGGTCTATATCCCATCATCCCCATCTCCTCGAGAGTGTCTAAGAATACTTTCTTTGAGAAATATCAATACATTAGTTAGACTACGAAACCTTAATACCTAAAAGTACTTCAATATTTTATGGTCTTTAGGCTGGAAATGCTAAAAGAGATGTTAAAATTAGCGATTTCATCTTGATCATTGCCTGTGATAAAAATATTGCCAACATAGACTACAAAATAGATGTACAAATTAGGTGCAGAATGTTGATAAAAAATTGTAATGACCCTCATGGTAATTTATGATAATTACATAACGTTTTGTATTTTAGATCTTTTTAGTAGCTGCTGTAGGTCATTTATGACTTTCTTTGACCGATGTTCAATTTTTCATAGCAGCTCGATTGAGATTTATCTATATTTGCCTTTTTAGAGCATTAAAACTAAGTACTCATTGACTTTAGTGAACTTTCCTTCAAGATGAGCTTGAAATTAAATTATGTAAAGTTTCATTAGCTCTAGAATGCTGAACAAAGTCTTGATAAACCATACGTTTGTGTTTCGGGATTATAGTTTTAAGTTTGTGCTAAATTGTGGATTTCTTTTTGTTTAAGGCCTAATTTTGGAGCTTGGGTGGTAATTTGGTGTTCGGAGTGTTCGAATGGAATTTTGACGCTTCCATCATCTCCTGAATGGTGATTTTAGGCTAGTATGAGTTTTGGTTTATTTCTGGGGTATCCGGTGTAATTTTGAGTACCTTGGTGGATTAGTGTTAATTCGGTATTTCTTGGTTTTGAGGGTCATTTTAATCAAATGACCTCAGTTGGTTATTTTGAAAATTCCATTAGATTTAGAATGTTGTTTCCATACTATTTACATTTTTTATTTGTTGAAATTTGATTCTAAATGCTGATTCTAGACCCTCAGAGTTTAAAATTTTAGTTGTTCTGAAATTACAGGTACAGACCGCCCCAACAATGAGTTGGATCATGCCTGCGAGGTCTCTCAGTGACCAGGAGTTCGCTCGAATGACCTTCGCGTATGCACACAAGGGCTGGCACTGGTGATGTTTGTACTAGTAACCTTAATGTTGCCCCAACGAACCAGCCCCTGTCACCTCGTAATTAACCATATAGGAAATGATAGACAGTATAAATAAATAAACCTTCTTTATTTCAGTTCATTCCACCAAAAATTCTTCAACTTTTATCATAATTTCTATGCAAAATTCATCTGAGAAGTTCATCAACGGTTGAGGAAAGTTCCCAAAGGTTTCCTTTGTCTTTTACCACTCTCAGTAAGCCTCTTTTGTTATTTATTTATTGAAAGTGGGTTTCCTCCATTAATGACCAAACTAAGAAAGCTAAATTCGGGTTATATCTAGGTTTAATGAATTGATTCTTGTTCTTTGAATCATTTTACTTCATAACTAGTGTTCTCTTTTTGAATTTCTTTGTTTAAATTCATAAAGCGTGAAACTTTACCTCTTTTAATCGAATCTTTCCCAGCTTGAATTTTGATCATTTTTGGAGCATCGGTTCTTGGTGATGCTAGGAACCCCGTGGAGAACTTTATTTTCAATTTTGACAAGCAGGGCCCGTGGGCCATTTTTGGCCTAATTTTAGGCCTAATCCAGAACTTATAATAAATTATATTGTTAGACACGTACTGATCCCCTGATTGTTATTACATGAGTTTTAGAGCTATCAAAGACCTTTTTCTATCAGTCGAGTTGATATCTGAGATTTATAGTACTTTGTTTGTCGGATGACAGGTAGCCTCTACGGGGCTATCTCTTGGAATATAGCTTTGATAATTGTACTAAAAAGCATCTGTGGGCTGGTTTCTAGGTTGTTACAATGTACTTGGACCACTTCTTCATTCCACCCCCACCTTTTTCCTATATTGGCTTCCGGTGTAATACGATGCTTGTGACTTAGAAATAGCCTTATGATGGCTTTAGGGTGACTCTTGAAGTAGTAGAATGCTGATGTGTGGGTTGATTTTGGGTTTTTCCTTTTGTTTTGGGATGTTCTATTGTGCTGCTAGTTTTAACTTATTTGTGCCTGTGCAGGGCCTAGGTTGGATATTAATATAGATGTATTGATGTGATGTGCATTCATTCTACAAGTGGTTAAGCCACAGGCTCCATTTTAAGAGTGCATTGGTGTTGGGGCCCATATCACCACTTGATTTTGATTCCATAGAGGGTAGATATTGATAATATGGATAATAATTAATCATTATAACTTGGAATATTTAGATAATAATATAAGCTAAAGGACTTTTTAACCATTCTAGACTCGGTAGTGTACCGAGTTACTATTTTTTCACTTGTATTTGTCTAGGCTTCACACCCTAGCATTGGGAAATATAATTTGACTAATTAATGCTAGGATTTAAGTCCGACTACATTCT
>JBDJHY010218363.1:6206-20844 GCA_039654485.1 Withania somnifera | reverse complement strand
TGAAAAACCCGAGTGTAGGTAGCCCCACTCCAGTAGAAAAGTAATGCATTGTACCCAATCCACTCATCAATCCAAGATTAGAGGAGTATGGTGTGACATATGGGTGTGTATCAGTAGAAACCCCGACGTCTCCAAGTTGGCACCACTGTTGGGCAATGCACTCAATAATATGGTACGCCCGATAGGCTATCACCCATAGCAGACATGGTGCCTTCTAGCACTGAATAATCAACAATGGCACCCTCAGGTACCACAAGATCAACAGAATTAGTGTACTCAAGTACTATGGCAGCAACATCAGTAGTAACCAGGACATGGGTGACAGTTGGCGCGACAGAACTCTCTATAATGTTAGGAAGAACTATACTAGATGAGGCTCCAACCCTCAGTGCCTCTTTCTCTTACCTCATTCACTAGACTCTCATGGTACACATGCCTCTTAGACTGGGAAGACCTCCATCTCTGCGACCTCCTACCATACTCATCAGCATAACCCTTATGGAGTCTCTTATACCACGATCTAGAAATAGGATGACCATCATCTGCAAATAGATCAAACCGACGTCTGGAAGTCATTACCTCCTTCTCTATCTTAGAGATGAACCATCTATCACCGAAGAGAGATGGTCCTAGAGAGAAGTAATGTCAGCTCGAATAGCCACCAACTCATGCCGCTAAGGTGACCCCCAACAGGTGACTCATGGAAGGCCTCTAGAATGCTCATCATATCATCTTCTAGGACGTATCATTTAATTATTCCATCAGAACTGACCCTAAGAGCTAGATATCATCCCAAAAAAACTTTCTCTCATCGTGTATAAACTTCTTTATCTGATGAAAAGTCATGTCTACTGACACAATGTCAGAAATGATGAAGTTTTCAAAATCCATAAACTATGGTATCAAATCATATGATACAGTCAAGAACTATTCATCTAGAAAAGCATCATTAGTATCCAGCCCTTCAGACATAACGTGGCCTCTCTCCAATCTAGATAAGTGGCCTGCTACCTGATTGTCATCCCCTTTTCGGTCCACCACCTCAAAGTCAAAATCCTGAAGTAATAAGATCCACTAAATCAACCTCGGCTTGGCATCCTTCTTGGTCATCAAAAACCTAAGGGTTGAATGATCGGTATGGATGATTACTTTTGTATTCAATAGATAAGAACAAAAATTATCGAAATCAAACACCACATTTAATAATTCCTACTCTATCATAGTATAATTCTTTTAAGTAGGGTTCATGACTTTGATAGAAGAATAGATTGGCTGAAACACATTCGCACATTTTTATCCTAGTAATGTACCTAGATCTACTCTGCTAGCGTTACACATGACCTCAAATGGTAGTGAACAACTTGATGCCACTATAACTGGAGTAGAAACCAGTTTCTCCTTAAGGCATTCAAATGCCTTTATACATGCAAATTGAACATAACATTCAACTCCTTCTCCAGAAATTTTCAAATTGGGTGTGCAATCTTGGATAAATCCTTGATGAATCTCCTATAGAAACCACCATGCCTGTTTTAATTGTGAATACCCTGAACTAAGACTAAAGGCGAAAACCTAGCAATGATCTCAACCTTAGCTCTGTAAACCACAATGCCCTTAGCATAAAAAACTTTTCCAACACAATACCATCATGAACCATGAAGTGATATTTTTCTAGCTCAATATCAGGTTAGTCTATTCAGACCTCTATAGAACTCTGGCCAAAAAATCCAGACAATCATAAAAAGAATTCCCTACTACTAAGAAGCCATCCATTAAAACTTCAATTATATCCTCCACCATATCACTAAAAATGGATATCATACATCTCTAAAAGGTGGCAGGCTCATTGCATAGCCCAAAAGGCATTTGTATGAAGGTGAATGTGTCATATGGGCAATGAAGGTAGTTTTATCCTGATCTTCGAGTGTAACCAAAATCTATTTATAGCCCGAATATACATCTAGGAAGTAGTACAAACATCTCTCAGATAATTTATCTAGTATGTGATCCATGAATGGTAGTGGGAAGTGGTATTTTGCATCCAAGTCATTTAATTCTCTAGCCACCTCACTGTAATTGGCAAATAAATCTGCATCCATATTCGTCATTACCACAGCTAATGTCTTAGTAGAAAAAATCTCCTCCAAGGGATCAATTCAAATATCTTTGTATCATCAATGCTATTTATGATAGACATCATTTTAAGATCTCTAGGCTTCTTCATGGTATTGCCAACATTGAAAATGACCTCTTGGTCATTCAGTCTGAATCTTAACTCACCCCTCTCTATATCCACCAATGCTCTACCCATAGTAAGGAATGGTTGCCTAAGTATAATGGTCACCTCTAAATCGACTTTATTGTTAAGAATAATGAAGTCAACTAAGAAGATGAAATATTCAATCTTCACCAGAACATCATAAAGTATAGCAATGGGCTTCTTCACCGTGTGATCAACCATAAGTAGTTGTATAGTAGTTAGTTTGGGGACTCCTAGGACCAAAAAAATTATAGACTGTAAGTGGCATCAAATTAATGCTAGCTCCAAGATCTCACAGTGCATTTGCAAATCAGAATACCCCAATAGTGAAGGAATAGTAAAACCCCAGGGTCTGCTTTATTTTGGACAAGTAAAAAGGATGCAATGGCACCACAATGGTCCAAATTATCTTCAGGATCAAATGTCACCATCCTATCTTTTATGATAAGATCTTTCATAAACTTAGCATGCGCAAGCATCTTCTCTTATGCCTCCACCAAAGGGATGTTTACAGACAACTTCTTTAGCATGCTCAGAAATTAGTGGAATTTTGTATCTCCCACTTTCTTCTCAAGAATTCTGGGAAAGGAAGAGGAGGTAAATAGGAATAATAGTCTTTTAGTCCTCTTTTTCTTCCACCTTTGACTTAGCTTCCCTATGATCTATAGAAAGCTTCTCCACTATCTCACTTTTCTCTGTTGTTTTCTTCTTCTCAACAACCTCACATTCAGTGTCATCACCATATACCTCGACCTTAGCATCATCACCAATATTAATACCAATAAGTCATAGTGGATGTACAATCACCTTGCCACTCCTATTAGTAATGAGGTCATCATTGCCTTGATTGACAACGGTGTTGCTCGTTAGTGTTCCTCTCCTCCTTGGGCTCAGGGTGCAAGAAAATTTTCCTAGCTATGTATCAAACATTTTGATATTAGTGAAGTATGAGTTCATGAGATACATGACATTGGCCAGATCCTTGTTTATATCATTGGTCCCCTTATTAAAGGACTCAAACCGCTTCAACAGTCACTCAATTATATCCTCTATTTGGGAAGAACCACCTACTTCTCTTTCTCTTCCCATTGTGGGTACATACAACCCTTTATCTTCGATCATAATCTCTTCAATATTTTTCTTGTCGATAATTATCTCTCTTAAAATCTCCCTTGTGATAATCAACATGCTCCCTAAAGTTCTTACCTTGGTTACCAATGCCTTGAGTAACCCCCCCCCTCGGGTCTAATTCACATATTTAGCCTCATCTTCTGTGTCACTGTAATAATCTTCAAGAGCTAGAGATTTCTATTTATACCATAATATTTACATTGCCCAATAATTTCTTAGTGATAAAGTAAACTATGTGTGAATATCTACCTCAAGATATCACTCGTCTTCTCTTTTCTATTACTCTGCATATATCATAACAGCATTCACTCCATCACCCACATCCAACTCTTGAGTATATCAATCTATATTTTCTTTTAGTGATCTCGTCCAGCTTTTTAGCAATATACTCAAAATTCTAAACCATGAATGAAACTCCCATGATAGTTTCACCCACTGGCTTAGTGGCCGAATTCAGCGCTTTGTAGAACACTTCCTTGAGATAATTATCTGAAAGCCTATGATCGAGACACAATTTTAGCTTTTTATTAAACCTTATAAAGGCTTCATACAATTCTACACCCTAATTTTTCCTAAATTTTCTAATTTTGTCCCTAAGTGTCGGCATCTTAGATGGTGGATAGAACCGCTCTAGGAATACATCTCTAAATTTTTCCCAAGTAGTGATTGAGTTGTCTGGGGGCTCATTCGTCCATAAAATTGTCTCATCTGAAAGCAAAAGAGAGAGAAGTCTGAGGTAGAGAGAATCTTGAGTCACCCCACATATTTCGAATGACTTACAAATTACCTTAAAGTTTTTCAAGTGCAAGTTGGGTTCCTCCCCAGTTGTCCCTTAGAATAAACCCTTTAAGTTCAGAAGTTGGATCATTATACTAGTTATTGAGAACTTAGAACCTTGGATGAGTGGTGGGAGAACAATGGATCCATTTTTCCCAAACCCATCCTCATCATCAACAACATCAACATTCTTTAGGTTTAGGTTCAATTGACCCTGACATTCCTTCTCAGTTGTAAGTTAGCTTCATTGGCTGCTCTTTATGTGGTAAGTTGTTCAGTTGTTTGAGCCATTAGTCTGCAGTTTTGGTTGATTTTTGGATCAAGAGTAACAAGGGTTCACTTGAACTTTGGGTATAGGGCATAAACGATGATCCTATAAAAATACAAAAACAATACAGAAAAGTAAAATTTGAGAAATACTACTATAATAAAAGAAATTACTAATAGACTACTTTTAGCCGTATTCCCCGGCAACGATGTCAAATTTTGATGTCGTCCAAAATACACCTCCTTGAGAAGTGTAAAATGATCGCTATTAAATATATAACCCAACGTAGGGTTGGGGTCGATCCCATGGGAAATGTGTTGAAATACGCTTACTAGTACATTACTTCATTGTAAAGAGTATTTTTGAAGTAAAATATTGCATAAAAGTAAATCGGGGTCTTGGTTGAATTTTTATCATTTAACAAGAGAAAGTTCATTGTTTCTTTAGATTATGAATCGGTATGATGAAGATACTAGGGCTTCATAACTTTATAACACTATAGGTGTTTGTTGCTAGCGGTGTATATTGATGTTATGAATGCAAAATCTATAGGTTCATTTCACTTAAATGCTTCCAGGTCTTATTAGTTGACTTTACATTAATCTCCTCCAGGTCTCACAATGCGTTGCATACTAACCCCTAATTATTGATCTTATATTTAACTCTCACTGCCAGGTCTCAAGTTAATTAGATGGACTATTTAAATCTATGTATTAGTGTTTCTTTCCTAATCTCTACTCCCTGGAAAGCAAAGTAAAGAATACAGGTAAGTTCTTAACATTGGCGCACCATAAAAATCAATCAAACCGAAGAAACCTACAATACATGCACCACAAAGTTCAAGAAAATCTAATTGTACCTAAATCTACTTTGTTAATCCGGCATGGTTCCCACAACCCTAGTTATGGTGGTTATCTGCTCATGATTATGTTATCACCATGAATAATAGTTAAATAATTCATAACAATAACACTTAAGATAGTATAATAGAAAATCTTGATGATGTAGATAGAACAGTAACTTTCAATTCAAAAAGTAAAGATGTAAAAAATGGAGTCTTGTAATTTCTGCTAAAAACAATGAGAGAATGCATACAAAAAATTAGTCAGAGTGTCTAACCAAAAAAACTAGTCTAAGTATTTATAGACAATAGTAATAAAATCCTACAAAAAATGGGAGAACAATGTTGGATACTAACAGTAGAAACTGTAGTATGCAACTTAAGGTCCATGGAATCTTCCTTTTCGGCTCGAACTCTACAACTTGAAATCAAGGCTTCAACTCTCATATTACGGACAGACAGTATGGTCGGTAGTGTGCACCCTACGTTCTATGTTATTGGTCCATTATTCAATCCTCCAAAAGAACACCTTCAACTTAAATACCACGGACCAACAGTACGGTCTGAGATATTTACCCTACGGACCCTTACTGTTGGTAGTAGTTTGCATATCAATCTTCCAGTGCTCAGGACTCTAACACATGAACACCTAGTATGACTCGTACTCTTAAACCCACTATTTGTGGCTTTTTTGTGTGGTCGATCCTTCAAAATATCCAACTTAAGGAAATCAATCCACGATCAATAATACGGCCTGTGATTTCAACCCTATGGTCTGTACTACACCTCATACTATCATTTTTTAGCAAAATTGTGTAGATTAACTCCATATAGTTACCAAACATCATTTATCTAAATAATGATATAATACATCATATCCACATAAAAATATTCAAGAACAATCAAAATCCCTTGTCTTAAGCATCTAAACTGTCGTAAATTTGTGGAAAATCAAGTACCAACATGAGAATATAGGTACCACAGTGCTACGATAATCTTTATCACTATTTTCCAAAATTTTAACATGTCCCTATATGACTTGTACCTAAAGGAGGCGTTGAAGATCTAAGTATAGATACAACCAGCCCTAAAACCTAGATATTCCATATAAGCAACCTTGCAATAACAGATAGCTTGGAGAGTTTAGAACCATGCTATGGATCCTTTACTTCCTGGTGGAGGAACTGCTTTTACCTTTCATATTGATGCTACAAATGGAACTACCATGTGCACCCAAATACCCAGTCATACATCTAAGGAAGATGTTGTCAAAATTCTTCCTGACTCATGGTTCACAAATTATGAGAAACTGAGAGAGCCTGTTGAACCTCTCTATTCCTCTAAACTGAATTTTGTCAAAAAATAAATAAGACCATTTCCATAATCTTTGACCACTCTTATCTCAAAAAACCTAATAATATAGCCTTTTCATCCATATATACCAACCCGTAAATGACCACACTAAATAAAATGATCCATAAACCTTTTCCTTTAACCTCTTTGATATCATGAGTGAGCAAGACTGGATTAGATAGTTTAACTAGGAAGGTCATGTTGTATGGTAGTTCAGGTTTCCCTTAATTGGGAACTATCTATGGGGTATCAACTATACTTGTCAAGAATCTCTCGACTGTGAATTAGGATAAACACCATTAGAAGAAACTCAAACCAAAGGGCAAGGGAAAGAAGAAAAAAAATAGATTCTCTAACTGAGAGTTTCATAAAAGGTATAAAGACGGGGACCCATATGTTGGTTCTTTTAGCTATCTAGGAATATATACGTTCCCTATCTCATACAAACCCCAAGAAAATCCACTCTAGTCCATAAAAAACACCTAGCAAAGACCCTTATCCACTAATGAACCGAAATCCCAAATATGCATGATGACCTCTTCTATCTCAAGTCATACACCTGAATTTCCATCACAACAACCTTTTCAAAAAGACGGTGTAAGTCGTGCACCAAAAGAGCTAAAGAAAAATTATTGTGTTTCCCTCTAGAGAAAACCCATTCATAAGTGTCATAGAAGCAATACTCAATTGGCAATCTAAAAATGCACTCTACAAAAACTAAGTGTTAACTACTAATAGCAACTCACTCAGGAGTGTTTCGCACATGTAGAACAACATATTGAATAAGGTGGAAACAATAGAGAAGAAAGAAAAAAACATCTTCTTAACATGTTAGACTCATCAAAGCCCTAGAACACAGACTACAAAACATGCAGTATGAAATTTATTTGCCAGGGACTCACTTTTACATTAATTTGAAAAACAGAAAAAAGAGATGGTCTTCTTTAAGGATAAAATACAAAAGCTAAAACATGGTAACTTGAACCATAACAAACACAAAATCGCTCCACAAAACCATCCTTGTTCTCCATGTCATCACCAGCATACTAACCACCTAAATCAAATAGTACTTTGCTTTTTTTTTTCTCTGCCATAAGAAACAAAGTACCTTACCCAAAACCAAGAAGATAAGCACAACTTTTACATTTCTAAATAGATGTGGGAAAGAAAGCATGTTGTTTCTGCCCTAATTAATCCAAGAGGAAGAAAATTTTTTGGAGAATGTTCTGCTGAACCAGATACAAAAAACTTGATAATCTTAGATTAATTTGTTCCAAACCTATATGGCTTAGATGATTCTTACACTATAGAATCATCTGATACAGACTTGTATGTTCGGAATGATGATGATAGCCTAGACTCTGGCACACCAGATGCATATGATCTTGATAGCACCCCAGAAGCATATGATGTTGATTCTTCAGAAGGTGACTCTGTTGTAGATCCCTATGGTAGGAAGAAGGTTCTGACTCACATGATGAAGCTTTCTTTCCATACTCTTATGATGAAAATTACATAGTAGATTTCTCACTATCCTCTTTCGAAGAACAAATTCCTAAAGTACTCATGAATTGGGAACTAGAAGTCTTACAAGTTGATGATGATCAATAAGGATGAATAACTCAATACCATAAAGGCGACCATAACCAACAACACAAAAGTTTATTGGCACTAGGTTTCAATATTTCACCCTTGATGATGCTAAGGTTTTGCGATGGCCCTAGAGGATCCAAGACTTCTTTAATTATATGGTTAACAAAAACTTGGTCAAATGATAAAAGTACATAATCCTGTCAGAATTTTCTTTGAGATTCATTCAAATTCCTCGAGACTAGTGGAATTCGCTTGGGATTCAAGACAAAAACATTTCCCGTACATCCTAGGATTTTGGGTTCAACATCATAATCCTCCACAAATTATTCTATGGAGATATTATCCAATGATAGGAAAAGCTTCGAAGATGGTTTTTGAAATAAAGTGTGTACCATTTGATAGAAATATCATTGATATCCACTTCTAGGATACAAATGGGATATATTTTAAGTTAGCAGAGATGCTACTATGAAGCAAGCTTTTGTCTTCACTACCCAAAATGTCAGAAGCTCATACCATGACGGTCATTAAAGAAAACTAAATGTCAATCACTATACCCCAATTTTTCTACATCAAACAAGTCATTTTCACTCTACTAGATGACATTTGCATAAAGAGATCTGTCTCCAAATAAATCATTAAGAGAAATCTAGTCCTTGATGGGGTGTTCAACAAAACTAATCTAATCACCAGACCAAATTTCTCTTCATATCCCCGAAACACAAGATGGAAGGTCCAAGTTTATTAGATGAAGAAAGTATTTCAAAAATAATAGTCCAACAAATTTCAGCAAAAATGATAGATGCTTCATTTGCAACAAGCTGGGACACTTTGCTAGGAATTGTCCATAATCAAAGGGTTCCATTCATCTTCTCACTAACATATAAGATTAAACTAGCATTTATATCAGTAGAGATGATGACCTTGAATTAATTTTCTCTTTAGAGAGGATAAACTAATGGAGGAACCCCTTTTCTCCATACATGTGTATGAAGAAGATGGAGATAAGTAGTTTTAGATCTTTGACCTGTACCAAATTGCCGAGTCTAAAGAAGAAAGCAACAGCATTGATAGTGCTATGACTGGACCCCATGTTGAGGATAAATTTTATCCATCCAAATGGTACACCCCAATCCATGTCATTGCATTCATGGATACGGGAATATGAGGCTCATTTATGAATCCATCCATTCTCCTTAAAGAGCAGTAGTTTCCTTATTTTAAGAAGTTCAATTACATCAAATGGAATCCTAACAACCAAGTTGGTCATGATACATCCGATAATGATCGACTTTTTCCCAAGACTAATGTTCAAACCCAAGATAGATGGTTCATATGCACCATAAAAGACCTTATTACTGGATGGGATATCATTACACAATTCAGGGATTGACTCAAAATCAGGACTCAAGGAATAGAATACAAAAGGCAATTCATGCCATATTCACCAATTTTTTTACTATTCTAGATAGCAATTGATATCCAAGACAATGAATTCATGAAGATAATGCCAACCAACCATATCCTCATGTTTCGATCTCCACCAAGAATAAATACATCTGAACCAACAAACTATCCACCAAAAATATTTAGCTTGTATATTGATCCATTTGATCCATCCATGTTTGTATAAAGAAACTTTTTACGAGCTTCAAGTATTCAAAAAATATGGAGGATCGATCCTCATTACTTTTTGAAACCATCACAAGTACCCTTTTTCCATGTTTATACATTTAGCCAATGGTTTTTCAAAAGAACTTCTATGTCTTTTTTGGCATATGTGTCATTAATACTACATCTTAATGGAATTCAAGTGTATTTTGACAATATCCAACCAGCTCTCAAAAAGTTTTTGCTATGTTTTAATCCACGAAGATTTTTGATTCAGTGTTTTTGAGATTCTTATGATGCAAAAGTAAGCATGCTACATTGGACAGTAAAGTTTATTGATGGGAAAATCAAGGCTTATCTAGAAATTTCATTCTTCTGGAAATTTCCTATATCTATTTTATCCTTAAAACAAGAATACTATGAAGCACAAAAAATTACTTCCAAAAAATAGATGTATCCCCAAGGAAATATGGATAAAAGAATAGGCACATAAGAATGGCAAGATAATGTATTGCAAGAACAATAGCCTTTCGAGTTTCTATGGCAAGATAAACTTTCTACAAGTACAACGGCCTTTTGAGTTCTATTGCAAAATAAGTTGTTACAAGTATTAACCTTCTGAGTTCTATGGTAAGGTAACTTATTGTAATTAGAATAAACTTTCTTTTTATAAACCTGTAACAAATACAATAGCCTTTTGAATTATAAACATTTACAAGTACAATAGCCTTATGAGTTATTATATGTAAATATTCTAGTAGGGAAACATGGTTTTCTTGATGTTTCTTGGCAATAGGCGAAGAGGGAATCAAGGCTATTTTGTTATACGAAAAATACGTTTGTGGTTATGACCATATTTACTGTTATCATACTAATTTAGCAAGCCATCCATTGCTAAAGCTATGTTCTGTGGCAAGACATTCTTAGGGATATTGAAGCCTAGTCCTAAAGGTTTTATAACAAGACATCCTTTGGGTTGTTGATGTTACGATTCTTTACTATAGGAAAGCTATTGTGCCTGTAAAAGGGTTACCACCCCTTATAGGGAAGCTATTATGTCTATTAGATGAGTTAAAATCCCTTGGTAGGTTGGTTGTTATGCCTGCAATCTTGTTTGTTTTTCCCAGGGCCTTGTTTTTTCCCAACCGTAGAACATTTGACTAAGTGTAAAAAAGATATTATATTTGTCGTAAGATCATTTTACCACCTACATAAATTGGCTATTGTCCCTGCAATCTCGTCCTCTTTTCTCGTGGAGGTCCTTCTAGTCCCTATACTCAGCTTGTCATCCTTTGGAATCAAATACTGCACCATTTAATAACTGATAATATTTTTAGCTTTATAGAATTAGATAAGGAAAACCAGAAAAAAATAAATGTCTTTTGCAGTAGCGAACATGCACCTACACATTCCATTACTGAGCTTATATCTTTTCATTATTTGTTACAAAATAAAGATAAAGTACAAAAATTACATGTTATAAAATAAAGATAGAGGAAAAAAAATATTATATTAAACTAATTAACAATTGAATGCCAAAGAGAATAGGACCAGTAGTCTTTTCCTTTGTTTTATTTTGTAGAGTATGTCTTTATATAAATATTACAAGGAATATTCTAATATATATACCAATTTCTTGTCCATTACTTGAGTACAGTGGCAGCTCTAAAACATATAAATCAATTTTAACTAATTTTCCATCACTCGAGCTAAAGTCGTTGGCAACGTTTCTTCGGAATTAGGGGTATCACATAGAATCTACATTTATTTATTTTACAATACTCAACCTTGGATGTACTTATAAAAAAATATGCATTGATTTCTGCCTCGTTAAAAACCTTACCAGAAAAATCCAGTGGGATAAAATCTTGGTAAAGGAAAAAGAGTACAACGTGTATTTTAATTCTCTGATGAAGACTAAGATTTAATCAATTAAGCCTTCACATTCCAATCTTGTGTACCATCTTGTCGAGTTGAAATTTATAATGATTTGGTGAATAAATCTACTAAATTTTCATTCATATAAATATATTACATATAAATATTATCATTCTTCTGGAGATCATGTGTGAAGAATAACTTCAGCGAGATGTACTTCATTGTGTCTCCTTTTATAAAGCCTTATTTCAATCAAGCAATGCACTTAGTATTATCTTCATGTAGGACTGTGAGTACCTTGACATCACATTCCAGGCCATATTTTCCTTGATCTCAAGTACATTCATTCTCTACATGTTTCATGAATTTCTATTATCTCATCATATTTTGAAGAAGTAACAACAATGGACTACTTTGTAAATTTTCATGATGTAGCAGTTTCTTCGTATGTGAACAAATTGCCTATTTGAGATTGAGCTTTATATGGGTCCGATAAATAACCTGCATATACATGATCAATATGATCTTTCTAGCAAGTCAATGGGAAATATTATGCTACATATTATTCTATTAGAAAGATATATAAATGCATTTAATATCACTGAGATATGGTACTCAAGATTAAGATGCTTCTTATGTTATTTTTAAGGCCAATACAGATCTATATGCAGGTCATGTGATCAAACAATTATGAGGGTACACACATTTATTAATATGTTTCTATCTACCTCATTAAAAACCTTACTGGGAAAATTTTATAGGACAAAACCTTCTGCTAAGAAAAAAAGAGTACAGCATTAACATATTAATTAATATATACATAGAAATGATGTGCCCAATATATAAGTGAACCAATTGCACTAAACCTTGATACTTTTTAAGTATTTTCATAAGATCAAACTTGATCTTTCTTTAGCTATTGAATCACCCTTTGGACCTATTCTAGAGTTCCAACAAGATTTATGTCATCAAAAAAAAAGAAAATATAAAAATCTTTGATCCATTCTTTTAATCAAAATAGAAAGACAAATAACATTATTTATATAACCTTTATTTACCAAGTATTTACTAAAGCAATTATACGATAGTTGTCGTGATTGTTTTAGAATGTATAATAATCTTTATAATCTAATTGACTATATATTCTTATACTTTAAATTATGTACTTCAGAAAATTTAAATCTTTCTGTGATTTTCATGTATAGCTAAATCGATGAGATATGCAATGTTATCACATCCAAAATAGGTGAATATATTTCTTCATAGTCGATGTCGGGTCTTTAAGAGAATACTTGTGCAATAAGGCATGCATTGTATCTTATAATTTTTTTTTCTCGTATAAAGATTACCAACTGGTTTTATACCATTAGGGGTTTTGACTATAGGTCGATAACCTCATATTTAGCAAGTAAACTCAATTCTCATTGAATTGTCTTTTCCATTTTGGCCAATCACATTCTTATCGACATTCTTGGATAAATTGAGGTTCAATATCCTCATTGTATTGCATAATATGAAGTGCTACATTATATCAAAAATATAATTCACCATAATTTTCTATTGATCTAATTTTGTTCAATCATTAATAGAACTTATTGAGAGTTCTTCATTCACTTTAGTCTAAGGTTGACTAATTTCTTCAGGAATATCAAGATGAATTAGATCTTGAACCTCTTCATGATATTCCTTAATAGTGTCATTTTTATCATTTTTCATAGTTTTTTTTCTAGGATTTTTATCCTTCAAACCCAATGGTCTACACACTTCAAGCAAGTTTGGGATTATAACCTATGACACTAGTAGATGGTCCTTTGAAAATTTTGAATTCAAGATCATTGATATCATTTATAATATAACGCCTTGATTATATCAAAGATATCATCTCGATCATTTGATATCGTTTCTAGTATGACATGACTAATATAGATCTCTTCATATTCATCATTTTTCAGGTACCTAAACTTTTGCCAAGGTTTTACGAAGTGTATATCATGGTATAATCTTAGAGTACTTGACTCATAACCATCTTGGTTATTTTCTCCTTTTCTCCTACAAGGAGTTCTAATTTAGAATCGATTATTCCATCATTCTCTAGGCATGCCATAGTTGTTGTCCTTTAAGGACATTCTCATTGGAGCATTTACAGCCGAATTATAACATAATATCAGCATTTACATATGAAAAAGTTTGAAATATTTTTCAAATGAATTATCTCTTGAACTTCTGGTTCATATACTTTAGGAGGATATAGATAATTTATTTCACACATAATTTTTCAGTTGTTAATCATATCTTCCCCCGTTGTTAGGAAATCTAACATATACCTCTCGACCTTACTTAGGGGCTTATATATGTGCATTGTGCTGAAGTAATTAATTCATATACTGTACATTTAAATTTTTTTATGAGAATTATTGGCTCCTGACTCTGAACCAATTGTGATAAGGCTTTATTCTTGCAAGTGCTGCTATATTTTAAATAGCATATCTCATACAAAATTTCTATCAGGAGATATATTCTCATAACTAATGGTTTAGTTATGATGGAAGGCATATGATTTTTGTTAAACCAACCAGCATTATCACAATAATTTTATCATTTGGAACTTGTGTTCTTATTTTAACAGTTTGAGAAAACAACTTTGTACATGTCAATCTGAAGGTTACAGTAAGTGCATATGTGACCATTTTATAGATATATCTACTAAAACCATATAATAGTAAATTTCATATGACAGGTGAACGGGCTCATATTCACCTTTTATATGTTCCAAAATTTCAGGAGACATAATCCCAATCTTAGTTGTTATAATGAGTACAGGTGGACAAGAAAATTCATGAAGAACTTTTTGCTTCTGCAGCATATGAGTTCTCAATTATATTTACATCATATTTATATCGGGATGGTCAATTGGCCATGCCAATTG
>JBDJHY010218354.1:0-11256 GCA_039654485.1 Withania somnifera | reverse complement strand
CCCAACTTGCATGTTCGAGAGCTGAGTCTAGAATTTAGTGTGGTTGGGAGTATGAATACATTTGGTGTGTATTGTCTATATGATGACTCTAGAACATAGTAAGATTAGGGAGAGGATTATACTAGTGACTATAGCTTAGTAGTTATCTCTTGATTTAGGTTGGTGGCTTTAGAGTGAATCTAGGTTGGCTGACTATTTTATGTTCTACCTGAGATGTAGTGTATAATTAGGGCGTGTATGGACACTTGGACATAGCTAGCCAGATATATCTTTGTTGGATGGTTAGCTATGTTATGTGATAACAGTGTACCTAGCTTGATACATCTTTTCTTGGTAGTTAGCAAGCCTGGTAAAGATATTGTTCCCTAGTCTGGTGTGAGCCTAGGAGTGAGTTGTATTAAACTGAGCTATAATAGCTCTGTTTCTTTCCTTGGATGGGTGTATTTGGCCCTTAATAAGTGTCCTATGACAAGTTTGGCATCCTTGGTGTGATTACTCCTGGCTCGGGATCACAGTTGGGATCGGAGGGGATGTACGTTATGATAGGTCTTGGCAGTCATTCTAAGGATTCCAGTTAGCATCCTAGACCAGTTTAGCTAATTGGTTGATTTTGTGTACCGAGCATGCACTACACATATTAAAATAAAACTTCATTTTGATAGAGTAATAATTAGAAACAAATTTCATATGTATACTTATATCTTTCATGACTGTGCTCATGAGCAGTATGGAGCTATTTTCTCATACTACCTGAGGCTATTTTCTTAGATCATTGTGATTTCTGGACATTGCTTATATGACAACAGTTGGGCTTTACTGAGATTTATATTTTTGCCTACATGGCTGGACTGGAGTTTCCACTAATATATGATAAATAGGCTATGCTCTAGTTTTGTCCTTTTGGCCCTGATGAATATGGTACTAATTGACTTTTGACAAGGATTTTAGTACGCGACATAGGTCTCCATGACTGGGTATGTTATATGGCTAGGGGAGGGGTATACTAGGTAGGGAAGTATACGGGGAAGCTTTTGTGGGTCTAGTCCTGATAGAGTTATGTACCGAGGAGGGTGCGTATAACACTATTTACGTTTCAACACCCTTTGCATTGAATTTTTATGCTTTGTCTTGTGCTTTTTGTAACTTATGAGGAAATTTCATTGGGTTAATTATATGCTTATGTGATGGTTGATAGCTAGGAATGGTTGCTACCATTTGGTGGTGTTGATTACTTTCCTTTCCATAGTTATTATTACATTCAGTTTTTAAGTTCCCAGTGTTATTCTTTCTCTATTAGGTCCTTACTTATGTTGGTCAAAATTGGAGTTTTAGGTACGTGTCACGTATGGTCATGATCTTCTTATGGCCGATTCTATGTGTTAGTGGCTTCTTTCATACTTTTTAGATGATACTATACATGCTAATAGTCGACCCTTCACTGTGCTCACTAGTTTCTAATGTAGTTTTCGTTCCTGTTGTACATCATGTGCTAGGTCCTTAGATAGTTTTAGTCTCCCTTCCTTTGCTTATGCTTACATTTTTTCCAGTCAGCCTATGATGCCTACCGGGTACCCTTTTTTTTTAAACTCATGCTATACTTCTACATTTTTTCCTGATGCAGGTTTTAGTATGGTTTATCAGGATGGACGAGATCATGTGGATTAGCTTGGGGTTGTTCAAGAGATACCATGAGTAGAGCGTGTTCATGCTGCTTGATCTTCCTTCTATCTCTAGAGTTATTCTATTAGGAGTCTGGAGAGCTATTTTTAGTGTTTTCCTACTTTGGGTTGTATTTTTGTACCTTTTCTGTATATAGATGTTCTACATTCACGATACCAGTTTCTAGGGTGTTATGTACAGTTGTGTATTTTGTGTTCTATTTTTATTCCTTCTCTCCATCTCCTTTTCCTTTTTGGTTGGGTACTTGGAACCGGCCCATCGCCACCTTTCTTTGGATGGGTTTAGATTTATCTATAGTTGAAATGTAGATTCCATCACAAATCGAACTTTCAAATAATGACAGAGTGGTATCAAAGCTCTTTGTTAACCGATACCTATGACTGTAGGAGCAAGTATTTTGTAAAGTCCCACGGATTGGTATGTACATGTTTGTATCCTATCTTCAGGAGACTATAGGGAACTCTTTAGTAAAGACTCTCATTTTCTGATTGTTTACTTGCGTGGTATGATTAGTAGGTTTCTTATCATCTTATTCAGCTCTACTCCTTGCAGATGACTAAGAAGAGGCCTTCGGTGGGTCCCAATGAGGTTCTTACATGTGTTCTCAGTGCCTTAGAATAAGAATTAAGCTCCATGAGACCATATAATAAGATAAAGGGTTTGGGAGCCACTTGGTTTCTGACAGGAGTTCTTAGTATGCCATCCCTTCAAGTTACCATGGGGTGATTCGAGGGAAGCATCATATGGGGATAAGGTTGTTAGATTTCATCAGGGATCCTATACTATCTAGGACTATGAATCTATGTCCTATAGGTATGCTACCATGAATTATTCTATTAGGTATAGTAGAGTGTTGGGTTTCTTCAAAGGCTTGTTCTTTCCACTCCGTTGGTTATAGAATAGTTGGTAACATCGAGAGACACTCTCAGGCAGATTTTTAAAAAGTTGTCAACCTTGGATATGTTAGTTATGAGACCTATGGTATTAGTGCATAGAGCACCAGTCAGCAAGTTATGGTCAGTGGTACTCCATCCAAGAGCAGAGGAACATTGATGGCTGCTTTGTCTATGGAGGATTTGGACATGAGGCGATAGATTGTCCCCTTCCTGAAGCCCTGTTATCATAACAACTTGGGTTTTGTAGGCATATTTTGGTTCCATTTTGTTCAACCTTGCCTTGGAGTTTTTAGGATATGTTTAGTGATATCCGGTTAGTGAAAAGACATTATGTTGGACAAGGGTTCCCATAGCATAGTTGGTTGGGTCAGGCCAGTCAATCTATTCAGACCCTTTTTTAGTAGGCCGACAGAGGCTAGGGTATTCGGAGTAGTCAGCACAGTTATGGCATTACTTATAGTTCTCGGCCGTCTGGAAGATATCTAAATAAGCATCATATAGATGTTTTGATATAGGGGAGTTGGACCTTTTGTTGATAGGCACCCTTATAATTTTGCTGAGCATGGCAGGCTACCTTGTTCTCCCTAGATATGAGATTTTTCTATTGTGTTTATACCTTAGTCTTGCCTGGTGTATCTCAACAGGTTGATAGGATTCCTTAGGCCCTTATCGATTACGAGTGCCCTACATTCAGGTCAGAAAGTTAGTCCTTCGAGAGTTCTTATTAGCATTGTGTGTTTGAGTTTTCTTCATTCCTATGGGCAGATGCCTTGTTATCCAATAGTGATCTTGCCTAATTGTGAGTTATTCGGTGGCTTTAGAGTTTTGGTTGCTTTATCCATGAATTTCATTGAATGTTTTTAGAGAACCAGAGTAAGTAGTCCTTACGAGTATATGACTCCCTCCTTAGTTCATCTTTTTTAATTCTGGATTAATTTCCAGAGTGTTATTCTTATACTTCACGCATGTCAGGTCTTATGGGGCGACTATTATCTCTGGAGTTCCCTTAATCATGTTTATTGGTGGTTAGTCTTTGTACCCACTGGCATGTAGCTATACTGGTAGATAGCAGTGTCTTTAGTGGTGAATCAAGATTGTGATATCTCAGAGGATTTCATATGCCCAGTACCATGATTTATTTCTAATTGTATTCAGTTAATTCAGTCGTGCGCGCTTGATCCTCATAAATGGGTATTGATGTGGTTTCTATAGTGTTCTTTTGTGTTAGGACAAGCAATCAGTTTAAGACAATTGTGATCCAATTTCATGATCATTTTATTTGTATGGAAATCTGGATGTTTTTAGGTTTTGAGTTAGGGACACTTAATATTAGAAGGTTATGAGTAGTTGGGATTTTATCCCTATTTTCCAATAGATATGATCACCAATTTTGGGTATTTGTATTCTGGATGACGCAATAGCTTAGTTTTTTACTCTATGTTGTTATGAGACGACATCACTTGAGCATACAATCATGATTTGAGGATTTCTGTGCAATGTGTGGGTAGTATGATAGAGTACCTTGGGGTGATTTTTTTATTATGTGTTTCGAATGTTCTTTTCGATTGATTCCCGATTGATTTCAGGATTTTATAGGATGATTTTGATGGTAGAAGTTTAGATACTCACCTTACTTTTAGTTCTGAATTAAGAGTAGGGTTTCCTTTACAGATAAGGTCAGTCGCCATTTATGGTACCTACTGTTGTTGTTGTCGATAGGTATCAATTGCCTTTTTATGATATTGTTAGTCAACTTTATAGCCAAGGAGCTCATAGTTTTGGGATCTCTCCCATACTTGTAGTTCCAAAGTTAATGACTTATTTCAGACTATTCCATATGTGGCTTATTGTACAAGATATTCCATACGTTAGGCATAGTGGAGATATGTTGAGGATCTTGTTACCTTCATGTTCAGGTGGTCTCTTTCTTATATGAGATCCCAGTTCTTATTATTTCTGACAGTTGTATCCGATTTATATCCTGTTTTGCTGAGGATAGTACCGTAATGATTTTCCATCCATAGACTGACTGCCAGTGTGACCTAATTTTTTGGACACCTTAGGACTTTATATGAATACTAGTGCTATTCTAGTGTTCAGTTGATGTTGTTCAGGGTTTGACTCCTGATGCTTGAACTGCCAGTAGTAAAGATTAGAGCACTTCAGTTTAGGTGATGTGTGCCAGCCCAGGGGAGTGGACTAACATTGACTTTATTTTTTAACTCCCTCGTACTTCTTGAGGTCATGATTGTATTAGACCATTGTGGATCGGTTGACCAGATTCACTCACTTTCTACTAACTCATCTTCTTGGGATGCCGAGCTACTCAGACTTATTAGTTTAGACTTCATATTTCTCAAAGTAGACCAAAGATCCATGCATATTAGAGGCTTTGCTTCTTTATTTTAGTACCAAGGACTTAATGAGTATGGGCTGAATAGCATACTGCGAGATCACGAAACATATTATTGGGGTTGCCTGCAGATCATAGACCAACCTATTACTGGTGGTACACCCTATTCCATCCACCTCGTCGTTCCTCATTGTTATATACTTGATTCCCCCTGTATCTTTTCTCATGAGTCATCTTGATTGGACGATTGACTCGTTTGTGTCGAGCACCTTAAGGAAGCTATTGAGGAAAGATGTAGACGGAACAGGTTTAGAAATATTTGTGTTATGAGAATTCGTTGGGCACGTGGTACAGTTGGGGAGGTGAGTGGGATGTTGAAAAGCATCATGTGATTTGTTGTGTTTTGTTAGTTCCAGACTTCGGTACTCTTTCTTCTTAACTATTGTGGACAAAAGTGTCTTTAGTGGTGGATATTGTAATGTTCCTTGGGACCATTTCCATGATTACCACAATTTCTATACTCTTAAAGAGTTCTGGTAACTATCCCAAGTCATGTGTGACTTGATGGGGTCAATATGTTAGATCCCTGAAAGTTTTTATAGTTTAATTCCTTTATAATTATAGCTTCTCGGGACTTACTTAGTTGATATGATCCTAAATGTCCTTTTCATCACTTTCATTGAGTCCGTAATATCGATAACGTTAATATTTCACATATGGGTTGTTAAAGTCGGACTTCATTTCCATTCCATATTTGTGTTTACAGCAATAGTACTAAGCGCCATCGCGCTTGAAGGGCGGGGCTGCACCAAGACAAGTTTTCCTTTCTTTTAGCGTGATCTCTCTAAGTAGTCATGATCGCGACGCCGCCCAGGAAACTATCTTCAGCGTGGTCGTGCCTTTCTCCCACTGGCAGCCTATATAAAGTTGTTCCAGGATCTTTTTCTTATTTTTCATTCTATTCTAGTCAAAAACTTACACTTTTAGAGATGAAATATTATCAAATAAAGTGTTATATTTTGGTTTTAATTCATAAAAACTCATTATTGAGGTTGTACGATCGTTTTTGCCAGGTAACTTCTTGTTTTCTATTTTTTTTAAACCTATCGAGCTTATATCTTCCATTTCCACCATTAATTTGAGCCGTATATTGTACAATATAAATTATGAGTTGTGCTCTACATGTTGGTATGAATATCTCCTTTTTCCGATCTATTAACCCATTTTTTGGTTTTTATTTTGACCCCTCTATTTATTTAGCAATATGGATCTTCTTTTACTCGACTTGAAACATGGGTTATATTTTTTCTAGCCTCGCATGATTCTGAGATTCGTAGGTGATCTTTGGATATTTGGGCACATTTCCCAAGGACATTATCAAAATCCAGGTAGGCTACAGTCTACTTTCTTCTGACTAGGTATTAATGTAGTGTATGCATGGTAAAGCGCCAGCACGAGGCTGGGATTACTAGTCAGGCCCCAATATGCTTATTCTCTAGGTCTATGGCCTATTTTGATGGCTTGCAGCTTAACTACCTGCCTTGGGGCTATATCTCCCTACCCATGTGTTCAAACACTGACTCTAGAACATAGTATGGTTGGGGAGGAGTAGCACCTTTGGTCTGTATTATCTACACACTGACTCTTGACCATAGTGATCTTGGAGAAGGGATTATTCTAGTGATTATATCTTATTATCTATCCCCTTATTTAGGTTGGTGACTTTAGAGCCAATCTAGGTAGGCTGATTATTTTGTGTTCTACCTGAGATGTGGTGTATGATTAGGACTTGTGTAGCCACTCTGCCATAGATAGTCAGATATAGCTTTCTTGGATGGTTAGATGCCTTATTTGATGCTAGTGTACCTAGCCGAATACATCTTTGCTGGGTAGTTAGCATCCCTGCTTGAAGATTTTTTTCCCTAGCATGGTGCAAGACTGGGAGTGAGTAGTATTAGATTGAGTTATGATAGCTCTGTGCATTTCCTTGGATGGGTGTATTAGGCCCTTAATGGGCACCCTATGGGAAGTTGAGGCATCCTTAATGTGATTATTCGTGTCTCAAGATTGTAGTTGGGCTACGAGGGGATATAGCCCGTGACTAGCACTTGGCAGACATTCTAGGGATTCTAGTTAGTAGCCTTAGACTAGTTTAGCCTATTGGTTGATTTTGTGTAATGAGCATAAATGAAACGTTTTAAAAGGTAACTTGATTTTGACAAAATAATAATTAAAAACTAATTTCATATCTTCCACAACTGCGCTCATGAGCAGTATGGAGCGATTTTCTCACACTACCTAAGGCTATTTTCTCACTATAGTTGTGATTTTTGGACATTTTCTCTAATGATGCCAGTTGGGTTTTACTGAGATTTGGATATTTACCTACATGCATGGACTTGAGTTTTCATGAGATATGACATACGGGATAAGCTTGAGTTTTAGCCTTTTAGCTCTGACGACTATGGCAGTTCTTGACTTTTACAAAGATATTTGTACGTGGGATTTGATCCTTCCACAGACACTCTGACCTGAGTTGCTATGCATGGGATATGTTTCATGGTGGGGTGAAGGGTATACTGGGGAAGTGGGGTAAGTATACGGGGAAGCTTCCGTGGGTTTGCTCCTAACAAAGTTAGGTACCGGGTAGGATGCATACAAATACTATTTATACTTCAGCACCCTATTGCAATGCATCCTTACACGTTGTCTTGTGCTCTTTGAAATTTACGGGGGAAATTCCATTGGGTTAATTATATGTTATTGTGATGGTTCCTATCTAGGCTTGGTTTATACTTTTTGGGGTTGTTTATTACTTTCCTTACCATAGTTATTGTTACATTCAGTGGTTTCATTCCCTGTGTTATTCTTTCTCTAATTGGTCCTTACATTAGTTGGTTACGTTGGAGCTCCAGGTACGTGTCATGTCTATTCATGGTCTGCCTGTGGATGAGTCTGTGTGTTATACTTTATTAGTGGCTTCCTTCATGCTTGTCAGTTGATACTTTACATGCTGATAGTTGACCCTTCACTGCACTCACTAGGTTTTGTTGTAGTTGCCCTTCCTGTTGCATATCATGTGCTAGTACCTTATTTACTTTTAGTCACCCTTTAGTTTGCTTATGATTACTTTTTCCCAGTAAGACTATGATGCCTAGTGGGTACTTGTTGTTTTTGGTACTCATACTACACTTTTGGATAGTTTTCTAATGCAAGTCTTAGTACGAGTCATCAGGATGGACGTCATCGTGCGGACTAGCTTGGGTTGTCCAGGAGATACGGTGAGCAGTGCGTGTTTATGCTGATCAGTCTTCTTTCTTTCTCTACAACTGTTCTACTGGGATTCTAGATAGACATATGTAGTTTTTTCTCCCTTATGGGTTGTATTTTGTACCTTTTTTGCATATAGATGTTCAACAGCCACGATACCAGGTTCTAGGTAGTCATGTGCAGTTGTGTACTTTTGTGTTCTATATCTATTTCTTCTCTCCATATCCTTTTCCTTTTTGGTTGGGTACTTGGATTTGGCCTACCTCCCCTTTACTCTAGTCTAAGGTTAGGCTCTTCTACGGGTGAAATGTAGATGCCATAACAACTCGATTTTTCAAATTTTGTCAAAAACCAAAGTTTATCAATCTCAATTATATCCATCGCATGCTTTCAATTATGCAAGACTTACATATTTTATGAATTTTAGCAATGATTTACATATCTTTTCCATGAATTATACTCAAACTAGTAAGATAATTAAATCTTTAAGAATCTCAATAGACTTATGGATTTAAATCAAGAAAACTTATCAACTTTATGGAAATTGTCTTTATGACTTAAATTATGTAGAGCTTCTATGTTCTAAGAATTTTATAATGCTCTCTAGATGTTTTACATGAATTATTAACATAAAGCATGTTTTTAACTATTTATGATATTTATGACAAGAATATGACAAGAAAACCAAGGAGCTCCTGTTCAATTATGCTTAAGGTTAGGAAATCTATATATGTCCCTTTGTAAGAACCTTTTTAAGAATATGAGCACATGTATTTTCAAGAGGACTATTAGGTACTAATAGAATTGACTCATCCTATCAGTGACGATGTCGTAGTCCGAAATTGGAATGCCAGCCCAGGTTCATTATGCTTATACTAGTTAAGGATCCATAGATAAAATTACATGATTAATTATAGTTGTGGCCGGTTATGGCGAACTGTCACGACCCAATTTCACGGATCATGATGGCACCTACTATACCACCAGTAGAAGAACTAAACCCCGTAGTCCAAAGCCGAAGCGGAGGACTACTACATTAAATGCGGAAGAATATCAAAAGTCATGAGAAAATAATCAGTTTGCAGAATATATTAAGAATGAAATAACCATCCAAAATTTGGTATTAGTGTTAAACGAACCACTAAGTACAGAATCATAAAACTGAAAAAATATAGTGTCAAGATGTCTCCAAAATACAAGGGTATAATGACCCTCATGGTCATTTATTATAAATATGTGACCTTTGGCTTTCTAGAATATTTTTGTAGCTTCCCTAAGTCATTTATGACTTGCTGGGATTGACAGTTCGGATCCCTGGCGACTTAGTCGAGAAATATCTCAAATTCTCTATTTTAGAGTCTAAAACTAAGTACTCATTGACCAAAGTCAACTTTCCTTCAAAATAATCTCAAAATTTAATTTTGACAGTTTTGTTAGCTTTGAAATACCAAACAAGCCAAGATTGACCTTAAGTTTGTGTTTTGGAGGTTTCGTTTGCAAGTTATGCGAAATTGTGGATTTTAGTTAAGTTTATGGACTAAAGTGGAGCTTGAGTGGTAAGTAGATGTTTAGAGTGTCGAATCAGAATTTTGACGCTTCCAGCAGCTCTAAAATGATGAATTTAGGCTAGGGGTAGGGGAGGTGTTGGTATAATTTCTATACTTGTCGTTGCATTTTCAAGGTGTTAGTGGAGAAGTGCACTATTGGATCCATTTTGTTTGAGGGGTCATTTTGCGTAAACAACTTCAGATGTCAGTTTCATCAATTTTCTTGAGTCCAAAATGTTGTTTCCATGCTATTTTCATATTTGGTTTATCAAAATTGGACTCTGTTTGATCCCCGAACCCCCAAACGGAAATTCTGAAAATGTAGAAGTTGACCTACAACTGGTGCAGGTCATGCATCCCTCCGTGATCGCAGTGAACTCCCATACGATCGCGATGGCTAAATTCAAGTAATCCTACACGATCGTAGACTTTACCACGTGATTGCGATGAAGCAGGAAATTGCTCTACATGATCGCAGGCAGTCACACGCGATCGCGAAGGCCACAAATAATACTCTATGCGATCGCATCCCATATCCACACGATCATGATGTTTTACCTAATCGAAAAGTATTTAAATGCCCAGCCACAGCTATTTTCATTTTTACTCAACAAAAAACTCAATGACCCTCCGTTACAAAGAAAAAATCCTTCCCAAACACCATTCCAAGGCCAAGTAAATTTTCCTCAACATTCTTTATCGATTTCTACATGAATTTCGGTAAGTTTTCTTCTCTTCTTCTTCCTTATTTTCTTCAATTCCTCCACTAATGGCCTAAAGTATGAAGTTGATGAAATCATCCCATAACTCGATTATTTTTGTATAAAGATTAAACCTTTAACCCTTTTTTGGTCAAATCTTTTCGGGTTGATTTGAAGCCCTTCCCGTGTTTGCATTGTGCTCAAACTGGAGCACGGTTTCTTGGCAGCATTAGGAAACCCGTGGTGAAGTTTGTTGCGGTTTGAGCAAGCGAGCCCCGTAAGCTTATTTTAAGCCCATTTTTAGGCCCAGCCTAGAACTTAGTGTAAAATACACTGTTAGACATGTAATATATAGAATTCATTAGAGCAAGTTTCAAATCATTTGGAGGATGTTTGATATCAATCGGAGTACAATTTGTGGAATTGCAAAGCTTTATCGTCGAACGATAGGTAGGCTCCGCGGGGCTATCTTTGGGTTTATAGATTTAATAATTTTACTAAATAACATCCTTGGGTTAGGTAGCTAGGTCGAATAGTACCCCATTACCATTCTTTATTCCATTCTATATTGATAGTGATATGTTGGCACTTGAGTTATAAAGGGCCGAGACTTAGTATTTGGTTGTAGATACATGTACAGGGCATAGGACATGGATATCTCCTGATTTTATATGTTTATATACATATGTGTTGTTGATATGAAGTTCATTCATGACATAGAGAGACCGAGCTTAAGGCTCCGATGAGAGTGCATTGGGGTTGGGTAGTATCACCTTCTAATTATGAGCCTTGATGGCTAGCGGATAAAT
>JBDJHY010218326.1:0-11256 GCA_039654485.1 Withania somnifera | reverse complement strand
TAGATACTCATAGTTACGTCATGTTGTATCGATTGTCTAATGTTTTTGAGAGCGTTAGAAGTGTGTGTATCTTCTAATTGCTTTCAAACTTGGTTACTTTAATATATCATCGAGTTATCGCTATTGTGGATGTATCGATAGTGTTGATTTGTTGGTTGATTTATTCCCGGTTCTTTGTTTTCTCATGATTTCAAAGAATTCACATATATCCTTATCTTTATTTTTATTTATGTGTGTCTTTGATTCAAACCCCGAGGTCCGAATTATATCAGTATATGTGACATCTGCAGAAAAGTGAACAAGAACAAGTGAGATTTCAAGAGACCAACCTGGATACGACGCTTGATATAGAAAGAAAGAGAACAAATTCCTAAAAATTTCATTGTAGCCTTCTGACATAGGATATAGACGTCATCGTACCTGATCCGTGAAACTCTACTAGATACTGACTCAAGTACCAATGATAGCAACGGACCTAGTACTTATGTTACTAATTTGTCATGATCCGATTTCTTAGGTCATGAGGGAACCTACATACGGCCGTAGGAGAGTCACCTAAAAAGTACGTATAGCAATATAATGAAACTAAAAGCGGAAGATAAGACATAAATATGGGAATAAGCATAGGTATAATACGATAAATAATAACCCAAAATTGGGTACCAAGTAAATGAGCCTATAAGTACAAGTACAACTAAAAATGAAATACAAAAGTCTGTCTCTAATAATAAGGAGTGATGGAGTATATATAAATATGAGAATGAAAGGTAAATATGAACTCCGAACGTTAGGGTCATCTTTCTAGACAAAAGATAATCAGTACAAATTCAAAAAATCAATGGTGACCGCTCGTACTCATATATGTACCATAAAGATGCAGAATATAGTATGAGTACCTTATATTATAGTATTAGTATTCTTACCATATATTTTAGAACCTCTTTTTCACATATATAAGGAAAAGAAACTTACAAATATTAGCTTTCTATATATTCTTATCTTACCATATATTTTAGGACTCTTAATATTTTTAAATATTTTCAATAGTATAAAAATAATTAAATATTAATTATTAAAAAATTTACAAAGACAATTTTATCTATTGTAGTATATTTAATTGAAGGGAAAAAAGTTCAAGTCACTTTTCTAAGGACCTTCATATTCTTAATATAATGTGGATAGATAATATAGATATAGATATAGATATATACTATAGAGAAATTGGTAAAATATCCACCCTAAAAATTATTTAGATCGATAGGCACTTTTTTCTTTAGATTTAGTTTGTAGGGTTTGTAAATTATAAGGGGATAAAGGTGTGGGGTCATGGGACTTTTTGAACCTTTTAAAAAATTGTGTTCCATATGAAGTCTTTTAAAATATATTTAAACCCCTATGCTTTTCATAAAATAATACCAAACCCCACACTCTCTTTCCCCTTAGCTGAGCTCCTTCCTCCTTTTCTCTAGTTTTTTCTTTGGAACTCTATTTTTGTTTTCTTGACTCCACAAGCTTCGTCATCTTCATTCATCTTCTTCATCAGGTAAGTTTATTCAATTTTTCGATCATTTTAACATTCATATTGATGATATTTTTTATGTGTTCTTATCGAGTGAGCTGAGTTCTCATTGAAAAGAATTAATTTTTTTCTGAAAATTAGGGCATTGATACTTACAAAATCAGCATTATTTAGTTGTAATTTTATAGATTCTATAATATTGTTGTTGTATTTTTTTATTCTTGCACTTGAATTTTCTTTAAAAAATTAGGTTGTCATTGATTCATGTGCATGAAAATAGGTTTTTTCTATTGTTCTAGATTCGACTTGATATCTATTTTTAAATTATTATTTATTGTTGAGTTTAAAATTTGCATTACTTTATTTTAACTACTTCGATCCTGTATTTCTATTAATAGACTTACTAGTCGACTAGTATTAATTGTCAACAGTTAAAAAACATTCATATAGATCATAAAATATGGCTAAAAGTAGAGAAAGGAAGGCAAGCACAATACTATTGGTAGTAAAAAAATGGTGAAGAAATTTTAAGAAGTTCCAAAAGGAAGAAAATTATAGCTGATGAGACAGAATTAGTAAATTATTATGATGAACAAGTTAATGATACTAGTGATAATTAGGGAAATGGGGATAATAGGAGAGATTTCTCCAGGGGTAGTAGGAGAAATGCTTCTCAGGATAATGGGAGAAATAATTCTAAGGGTAGTGGAAGAAATGTTGGTGAAGATGATGATGCCTTGTCGTTGCCATATTGTGAAAAATACATTTTTTGTGAGAGGTACGACCTTTCCACATGACTGGATTTTTATGAATTTTTTTTTTGACAAAAATATTAGTTAGGTCTAGGTTGGTATTATACAATGAGTTTAATAAAATTTTAAAAGATCAAAAGCTTAAGAGAAGTTTTAAGGAGTCATGCTTTGGTAGTTTATGGAATATACCTGAATTTCGCAATAGATAGTCCATTATATTCTTTTATGTAGAATGAAGGATGATAAAATATTGCATGAGATATGGTTCTGTGTGGGTGAAAAGCCTGTATGTTTTGTCTTGAAGTAGTTTGCTCTAACCACGGGGTTGAATTGTTCATCTTATCCCTATAAATCAAAATTGAGCAATTAAGTCTACAATAAAGGTTTAATTTTTGTATAAAAAGGTTACAAAAAATAAAAGAATTTCAGGGGAAAACTGTTGTAGATGATTAGAGGGTGTAAATTGGAGAAAATAAAAAGTTTAAGTGCAGTCTAGTGTGGTTCTTGCACGTCATGTTTCTTGCAAGAGATGCATCGAAGAATGTGAAATCAAATCTGCTCAAGATGGTCAACAAAAGTACCCATGGAGTAAGGGGTCATTTAAGTTGACCCTAGACAATCTAAAGAATAAGATAAACTTCAAGGAGCAAAAATAAGTGTACTTGAAGAAAAACAATGTATCCTATGCTCTTTACAACTTTCCTTGGGCATTCATGATATATATTATCTATTATTCAATCAGTTTACTATAGACTATCATTATTTATGCATTATATTATGTACCTCTGACCATTCCAAGGATGTACCTCTGACCATTCCAAGGTCCTTTGGTGACACACCTCAAAAATTAATAAGTCCATTAAAGGTGATCCGTTTAAGCAGCGGATGAATACAAAAGTATGAAATTTAATACTATTAGCTTGAATAATGTTAAAGATTCAACAACTAATAGATTCTCTAGTTGCTTTCTTGTATATTCTGAACGTATACCTCATTTTCATTATTCATGAAATAAAATAGAGGTACATGAAAAAATTTCATCCGTATCAGGACGAGGTGAAGGATGCCTTTATTGATGCCAAAGAGGGATTTGAGTGGCATGACTATCCTTACCTCAGATGATGTGTCCGATGATAAGGATTTAAGTGTTACTTCTGCCTCAATGAACGATACTCGTCATAAGGGGTCGAATAGAAAAAAACTCTGATGAACAGATCGGATGAGAAATTTTTGCATGATTTGAGTCAATGTTTGTCGTTGCTTGAGTAATCAGTGAAGAATATTCTTAGCTTCATCAATGAGAAGAGATCGATGAGAAATGACAAGAGCGAGAAAAATAAGAAAGAACAAAAACATGGTAAAGTTTATATAGTTTTTCTAGTTTTAGTTATTTAACTTGTACATTTTTATTGGTATTCTTTTTTTAAAAAAATGCGATGAGTGTCGATTTACATCGGGAGCAGGTTGACTTCAATGTTAAGGACTATTTTGTTGAGCATTTACATCTGGAGGCCCCTATAAAAGCAATTAATCAAGTTAAGGAGGTGAACCAAGACTCAGAAGGCACTAATTTGTTGCTCTTTGAAGCAACTCTATCTCTTGAAGAGGAGAAGGAAGTTAACGACATGATCCTGAATGAACCAATTTATGAAGAATAAGACAAAGAGATGAGGAAGCAAACAAGGAAGAAAAGTAGAAAGACGAGGTTGAGCAGAAAAAAGATGAGAAGGAAGAAAAGAAAGAAGATGATGAAAAAATAAACATAGAGAAAAAGAAAGAGGAGGAAGAAAACAAGAAGAAAGCATTTGAGAAAGACACTAAGAAAATTGTGATTGACATTGTTGTTGAGATGACAATGTCCAACTCACCAAACCAATGATGAATAAAAATAATAGTTAATTTTGTATTTAAAAAAGGTGTAATAGGACAATGAAAATACCTTTAGCTTTGGTGGTGGGGGTTTTTCCCACATAATTTTTATTATTTTTTTATTATTTTATTTTTATCTTTGAATGGGTTGTCAAATAATTTTTCTCGTAAGAAAATTTTACAGATTTCTTATCTCTTTTTGTAATATGTTGTGCAACTATATTATTTTCTGTGCTCATTATAGAAGTTTCTTATTTTATATATTATATAATTGTTATCGTAGAATTTATGTAAATTTTCTATACACACGTCATCACTGATAATCGACTGTTAGTCGATGCTTAAAATAATCTTTTATAAATAAAAGGTATAAGAAAATAAAATATAAATATAAAATAGTCAATATCATTCATACTTCATAGAGAAAATAGATTCAATCTCATTACATGTATGTTATACCTTTCCACAAATCACAATTAATTCATAATTTTGTGAAAGACAAAATGTCTAGTCGATAATTATTACTAGATCAACCTATGACCAAAAAAATATATTAAAATGACTACAAATTAATGTGACGAGTAATAATTGAAATTCATAGGCCACAATAAATAAGGACCATCATTATAGATAGAATTTCCAAATGATGATCAACTACTTTATCAACTTATAATATAACAATAGAATATAAAATTAGGCTAAAATATGACTAAACAATGATTGAAATGGCCAAAAATTAATGTGACAAGTAATAATTGAAATTCATAAACCACTATCAATTTATAATTTCAATGATATATAGATAATATAATCGAAAATTGATCTCTTCATTAGTGTGGAATATACCAATATAATATATAGACAGGCTAAAATATGACTAAAATAAATAAATAAATAATATAAGGAGAATTAACACATTTTAAAATTTTTGGACTAATTCAAAATAATATTTGTGAGTCACAACAACTTTAGGTATGACTAAATGAGTATTTGTACATGTAATGGTTGTAAACACTAAACTATAATTAAAATAAATAAATAAAATAAAATAAAAATTCAATCATTGTAGCAACACCTAATTACATCATACAACAGTCCATAACAATTAAATGCTTGATGGAATGAGTATTAAGATGAGTTAGTCTTAGTATAAGTAATGTTTAAGAACAAGTAATATTCTTTATATGACAAGTTTGTTATGAGAAAGTGGTTCTTAATATCATTGCTCTACCATATACATATTTAATCATGATCTCAATGATGTTGGACTCCCACATGATGTAATTAATATATTTTATAATATTTGAATTTATTGATTTTTTATGAATTCAATTGGACTATTATAGACTTACGTATAGATCTAGTATCAATATATAATTTATTAGTCAAGCATATAATTGTACATATATTGATTCTAGACCTATATGTAAGTCAATAATATTTCGGTAGAATATATAGACAAGCAATAATATGACTAAAAATAAATAAATAAATCACATTTAAACATTATAAAACATCTTAATTACATCAGGGGGAGTCCAAAATTATTAAAATTATTGTCAAACATGTATATGGTAGAGCAATGGTATTAAAAACTACTTCCTCAAAACAAACTTGTGCTATGAAAAACATTACTTGTTCTCAATATTACTTATACTAAGACTCATTCATCCTGATACTCATTTCATCACGTTTTCAACTATTGTGCACTCTTGTATGATATAATTAGGTGTTTCTATAATGATTGAATTTTTATTTATTTTATTTATTTATTTTTTAATTATATTTTAGTATTTTAGGACCATTACATGTACTCATACTCATTTGATCATGTCTAAAGTTGTTGTGTACTCACAAATATTGTTTCAAATTAGTCCAACAATCTTGAAGTGTATTAATCCTCCTTATCTTATTTATTTATTTATTTTTAGTCATATTTTAGACTAGCTATATATTCTATCAGTATTTTATAGACTAATGAGGTGGTCTATTTTGTATTGTATTAGTTGTGTATCATTGAAATTATAAATTTATAGTGCTCTGTGAATTTCAATTATAACTTGTCAAATGTTAAATTATAATTAATCACTTTAATTTTTGTCTTCTTTTAGTAATATTTTAGCTTGGGTAAAAATTTAATTGGTAAATTATAAACTCATGATATAGTTGATTCTTGATATCAATTTTTTGAATCATAGAAAATACAGATTAATTGTGTCCTATAAATCTCAATTATAATTGTCTTTTAATTTCTATCAACTTTTAATAATTTTTTAGTAATATTTTAGCTTGGCCATATATATACTGATAAAGTCAAAATTTCTTAAATAGCTGATTCTCGTTTAGGACTTGCATCTATCATAAAAAATATAAATTAATTATGGTCTATGAATTTTAATTATAATTTTCCTTTTAATTTCCAGCACATCTTCCGTACTATATTACTTCGCTTATTCAGTAAAAATATATGTCGGATTATTTGACCCCTTACAAAATTAAAATAAAATTAATTAAAACTTTTATTTTTACCCAACACTAAATAATCTTGGAAAATTTAAACAAATTTAAAATTTAAAAAAAAAAACTTTATTCAAAAGTTTCATTAATTACTTAGTTTTTACTTCCACTCACATTGATGTATAAGACCTCTTTAGCACAAATATAATGCTCATGAAAATTCATAATTAAACTTCATTGGCAGTAACTATACGAAGTATTATTTCTCTTATAAATGTGAATAACATAGTATTAATTTATATGTCCTATACACATTTTTCATAATTAATTTGATGTCCATTAATATAAATAAAAGGTAAATTAGTAAAATTGATCATCCTATTTACGATTTTCTTAACTACCGTGTAAAATAAAAATGAGTTCAGTAATATAAAACAGAGAAAGTAATTTTTTTAATAGTATTTTGGTTTAGCTATAGATTCTACTGATAAAGTAGAAACTTTTAAATAGTTTATTATCGATTATGAACTTAGTTTAAGAATTTGACATCGTCCACGTCACTTTGAATTTAGTTCATTTTTAAGTAATGCAGCTCAATAGTCTATAAATTACAATTATGGTCAATTAACAAATATTTCAGTGTTTTAATGAATCGATGTTTCAAATTTTAAAAAATAATCAAACAAGAACATAACTGAAAATATAAAAAATAATATTTTGTGAAAATTAAACCTTCTATATTCATCTAAGAAGTTCATTGCATTACATAACATAATAGATACAACAATTAAACAGAAAAGTAAAAATATAGAAGCTTTCATGGACACCACTATGAAAATGTCCAGCAATGAACCCAACAAAATAAACATACAGTGCGAAATATAAACTAATCTAATTAAGAGGATGGTGGGAGGTGATAAGTTGGTTGGGGCTGAGGCGGAGCCTCTCCGCAATGGCCTGTAAAAAAGAGGCCATTCGTCGGAGCTCCCGATCCAGACGCTGCTGGTTGGCATCGAGGTTCTGGAATAGAAAATCTAGGTTCACCCACATGTGGAGGATGTCCTGTGTAAGTTGATTGTGCATTTGATTTTTGGGCCTCAATCCATAAATTCTTCATCTAGACATTTTTAAAGTTGCAGATGTAGTGTTTTGTCTGAGAAGATGATGCCGGTATAAAATAGACCTAGGGTGTTCAAATAGACCAAGGAGTAAGGGCATGAAAAAGATTGTCCAATCACTTTTGGATACGTGTAGGCGGGTGAGTCGAAGGATTGGCATGTAAAATCATAAGAAATCTAATCGACCTAAATTATGTAGCATTTTTTAGGCATCATCATTATCAAAGAAGTTAATTCATTGGGTTTAATATTTCAATAGACAAAAATCCTAATTTATGATCGATTTTGATTTGAATAAATGGAAATGCTATCGATTATATAAACTACTTAGGCATATAATAGATGATGCTCAAAATATATAACAAGGATATGATACATAGTATAGGCTGAAGTAAAATTGATTAAAACAGAACTGACAATAAATTTTACAAAATACAATGACTTTCCAAAAAAAAAATTACAAATGACATCTTATTCTATAACAAGGCTACAAGTTATTCTCTCATGTCCATGCCTCTTTCATAAAGAGAACTTGTTCTTATATATTTATTTTAGTCTAATTTGTAACATTGAATTAAGTGACTATGCAGTGTTTGAGGTCATTGCATTTAACCACTTGCTTGGAAAATATGCTCAGCTCCACTTATTAAAATCAATTTCATCCTCGAATCAGTCTGCTACGTTGGAGCGGAGCACTTATTTCCCTTCTTTCGATAAATCTTCATAGATAGGCGGGTGGTTGATGGAGGTAGGGCTGAAGTGAAAGTTTTTTTCAAAGACCTATCGAAAATGTTGTTTCTCAAAACAGGCCTAGAACTATCGGGAGCAACATTAAGCATGTACAAAGACACGTGTCTATCATTATGTATAAATGGTGAATGTATTTTTTTTCCGTTCATCATATAACTAATTACTGGGTTACTTGAATTTCAATTAGGTAACTTTTCACTCTCAATGATGCTTGAAATCATCTTGTTGTATGAACCATTGCAACGAAGTGCAATTGGCATTGTCTTCCTACTAATACATTTGCAGTACCAACGATTAGGAGTCTCTTTTCATTCACCCCTGAATTCATCACCATCAATAACATAATCTACTACAGCCATAATAGACTTAAACGTCGATTAATAAACCATAGTGTAGTTCTAGTATAGATCGATGCAATACTAGTGCCTTGGTATATTTGCACTTTATGAATACTGACAAGATCTTTGTACAAAACTTTTCAGACAAAAAATGATGATTTTAAGGCCGGTTACTAGAAAATGGTACATTTTATGAATTTAGAGTACATCTACAGTATTAGAACATATACAATGAAGCTAGAATATTTTTTAAAAATATTGAAGTGATGTAAAAGTTATAATGTAGCTATAGTAGAGAGTAAAATGAGTGGAAAAGAAAAAAAATGAAGTTAAAAACTAAAATAATGAAGCTTTTAATGCTAGATACAGGAAAAAATCATCGATAAATGATAAAAAATACTGGAAAACGAGGAAAAATAGAAGCTTACTTCAGCTTAAAATGAAAGTTTTGTATTTTTTTAAATTTTTTTAATAAATAAATATGATATTTATATTTTTGAATATGTACTAAATTGTATTTCAAAAAATATTTGGACTGACTTGAAGGTGAGGACTAAAATGTATTATTTAAAAATTGTATGCTGTTGAGAAGATTAACCACACTAGAAGGGGGGGTTGAATAGTGTGGTAGATTTTTTGAATCTTTTCGAGTTAAGCAAGAGAACAAAAGTGGAAATGAGAGAACACAAACGATTTATAGTGGTTCGATCAAACTCTTGCCTACATCCACAACCTAAGTTCTTTGCAACTTAGGCTTTTCAACTACCACAAATAATCTTACAATCAATTTCAAGACAAGTGAGAACTCTTTAAAACTTCTTAATTCTTGGTTCAAGAAAAACCTTCACACTTGAGTTGGAAACTATCTCTATGTTTCCCAACTCTTCAATGCTTACAAAATATGATTACAAATAAAGTGTAAGAACAAGTTGTACAAAGAATTGAGATAAAAGATGAAGCACAAGAACTTTGTACTCTATGTAGGTGAGTGTTGAATGTTTTGATTTTGAGAGAATGTTGATATAAAATATTGGGTAGTGTTCAAAGTTAATTCTCTCTCACCTTTGAGGTGTAATTATAATTGTCTCATTCATTATAGCCGTTGTGAGATCAATTCTAGTAGTTAGGGCTCATTAAATACTTCTGACACCTCATTTGGTTGACCAACTTTTGGTTTTGGTCGACTAACCTTTGTCTTGGTAGACCAAATCTTGGTCTTAATCGACCAGCATTCTTCCAGTAGCTCACTGCTTCTTGTTTACTTGAGCAACATACAATTTTGGTTGACTAAAGATTCATTAAAATGTTTGATTGTGTCTTTAATTTGATACCCATGTATTATGAATCAAAACTAGATGTTAGAAGAATTTGTGAACTAAATTTCTTCCCAGATTGGTCGACTAACACTTGATGTTGGTCGACTAATGCATTTGCTAGTAACTTACTGCTTTTTCTCTAGTCGACCAGCCATTACTCTTTGTCAACTAACCTGTTCCTTATTGGTCGACCAACACTTGTGTTTGGTCGGCTAATGCATTACTGTTTCTTTACAAATACATCACTTTGAGTTATTGGAATGCCTCAAATGAGTCCTTGAAGTTCCAAAATGGTTTCATGACTTAGGATACCTTTCATGAACATGTTCTTGTATTTTTGAGTGCTCATTAATATTGAATATTTAACTTAATGTTTTAGTCATCAATCAAAACATAAAGGGACAATTTTGTGAATCACCGTTGATTCAATAATCTCCTCTTTTTTGATAATGACAAAACCTTAAGGAAAGATTTAATGTCTCCCCCTAAGACCTTGCGTACAACTCAAAACAAATTTGATCAAGGTTAATGTACCTTGTCAATAAGGTTAGTACAATAAAAACATTACGTATATAGTATGAGTAATTTCACTATAAATCCATTTTTAAATGAGTATTTGAGAAATAAACTTTTCTCCCCCGTTGTATGATTCGAAATCAATTTTAGGCTTCATGGTAAGTTTAGTCCATAAGTATTTTTGACACATATTTTTTCGATATTAGTTTGGAAATTTAATAAACCAATTGTGCTTCATAACAAGTTGTATTTTTGCAATATCAAGTGCAATGTAATAATCATTTGCAATTCCTTTCACTTTTCTTCTCCCCCTTTTTGTCATTATCAAAAACCAGTCATATAAGTTATCCATAGCCATTAACAATAACCATTTGCAATAACCATCAATCAATATAAGCAATGAGTCAAAAGAGAACCATTAACCAATACGTAATAATCATCCATGTAAAATTAAAATTAAAACATCCATGACATAGTTAAGAATAAATGTAATTCATAGCCAACAACATTGAAAAAATATAATAAAATAACAATAAGAAACATTCATTAACCATTCATAATTCAAACAAACTAAAGTTCAATAAACAACAAGAAACAAGCTTTCAAGTTCAATGAAAAACA
>JBDJHY010218315.1:0-11256 GCA_039654485.1 Withania somnifera | reverse complement strand
TTATGAATTTTAGGCAAAAGATGCCGGCGTGTATTGTTGATATGGGCACGAGGTGCCAGGTGTGATTCATTGCGGTTCTGACATTGGTATGTGAGGTGCTGATGACGTTCATGTGTATGTTTACGCTTCTATACTTTTTTATTCAGTGTACCCCTAGTATTATGGTGATGCCTACGGATGAGCGTGTGTTTGTATACGCTGTGCTTCTTTATGGGGGACTCTTTAGCATTTAATTATTGCACTTTATTATCAATATTACTTCTTAGTTGTCCTTATTGGTTGCTTCTTAGTGTTATGTGGGATTTGTGCCTTATACTCCTATTCAGTTATTTACCTTTTCACTTGAGGTTACCGGTATACCGACCATGCTCTACTCCTTTCTTCTTTGATTCCTATATATTTCATTTTAATCGCATATATAATGCTAGGATTTCAGGTACGTTTTCCTACATTGCTTGAGATCCTGTTATGTGATTAGCTAGCGATATCAGTCTATGTAATACTTAATTCGTATTTGAGTTGCTAGTTTCCCCGTATTGTACTATTTGCTTTTGTGACCCTTTGTCTTGTACTCTGTTATTTACTACTTTTATTATTGTTATTTCTTAGTGGGCCCTCGAAGCCTAATGGGTATAGGTTGCTTTAGCAGCTTGTACTCATACTACACTTGCACATGTGTAGATCCGAGTACAGGTTCCCGTTCGTTATATACAGACAGATGTTTGTTCGGATATTATTTATTCCAGAGATTCAGGGTAAGCTTGGCGTCAAACTTGTTCCTGCTTCTCTTCAGACTTATATCTTATTTGATCTCCATTGTATTTTGGAGAGACAATTATATTAAACTTACTTTAGTTTTATCCTTTCTGTACTTAGTGGTTCATTTGACACTGATGCCGGATTTTGGATAATTTATTTTATTCTTTAAGATTTCCGCATGTTATTATATTGATTTTTTACATACTTCTGTAAATGATATAGTAGTCCTCCACTTCGGCTTTAGACTACGGTGTTTGAACCTTCTACTAGTGGTATAGTAGGTGCCATCATGATCCGCAAAAACAGGTCGTGACAATTCTATATTGAATTCGAAAAAGGAAACATTATTATGATGTATAATAGCCCTAAAGAGCAAGAATTTATTACACAACTTCCGATATAACTGAAGGAACCAACAAATCATGACTAGGGAATGATTAAAGGAAAAGAATTCTAATTTTCATGAAATTCAATGGATGAAATTACTTACCGAAGGTGAGGATGACGTATGAGATCTTCAAGGAACTTTTCTATGTAGTTTGGGGAAGTTTCTAAAGACATCCGCACCAAAACAAGAGAGAAAAAAGGGATAAAGTTGATGAGATAATACCCAAAAATGGGTGGGAAGCTGAAGAAAAAGGTCTCTGGTACCGATTTATCATACCAAGAGTGCCGATAAATTGTCACCCTTGGCAACTGACAGGCACCGATTTACTAGACAAATGGACGATTTATAAGTAGCTCTGATTTATCGGTCATTATGTCCAATTTATCAGCTTTTACCGATAATTCGACACTTTGATCGATAAATCGGTCAAAGCCTGAGCCAATAAAACAATAATTTTATGAAATTTCTACTGGGGTTTTGGAATGATACAGAGTCCAATTTTGAAAAAAACAAATATGTATTTTATGTGAAAAACACATTCAGGACTCAACAAAATGGTTGAAATTTACATCGGAGGTCATTTGACTGAAAATGACCCCTAACCTAGATTTAGACAAAACGAGTAAATTTCCAACTTTCCACCAACCAACTCAAATCGAGCTCGAACACCTTGGGAAGCGTACCAAAGGTAAAAACAGCCTAAATTCACCATTATGGAGCTGATTGAAGCATCAAAATTATGATCTGACACTGCCAACACCAAAATACCACCCAAGCTCCAAATTAGGCATTAAACTTAAGTCAAATCCACAAATAAGCATAAATGAAAAATGAATACTCCGAAACACAAACTTAAGGTCAAACCTAACTTTTTATAATATTCCAAACCTAATGAAACTATAGAAATTTAATTTCGAGCTCACCTAGAAGGAAAGTTAAATTTAGTCAACGAGTACTTAATTTGAGGCTCTAAAACAAGCAACTTGAGATATTTCTCAACTGAACCGGCAGGGAATCGAATTACCAATCCCAGCAAGTAACAAATGACTTGGGGTAGCTACTGAAATGCTCTTGAAAGAAAAACATCATGTATTTCTCATAAATAAACATAAGGGTCATTACAACATCCTCTACTAAAAGGACTTTCGTGCCCGAAAGTCAAGCAAAAGAAGGAAATAAATAGGAAGAGAAAGAGCCTCATGTCTCAAATAGCTAATACTGCTTCTGGATATTACTCTCGATCTTCCATGTAGCTTCCTCGACCAGATGGTGCCTCAACTACACCCTAACCAGTGGAATCTCTATATATCTCAACTTTCTAATATACTTAGCCAACATTTCTACCTGATCCTCAACAAAAGACAAATTCTCATGTAGCTGCACTGAATCCTCTTAAATGACATGAGAGTCCTCAGGAATATACTGCTTTAACATCGAAATATGAAATACCGGATGAATGGCCGAAAGCATAGGAGGTAAGGCTAACCGGAAGGCAATATCACCAATTCCATCCAAAATATCAAATGGTCCAATATACCTTAGACTAAGCTTGCCCCGCCAATTGAACCTCATCACACCGTGCATAGGAGATACTTATAGAAACACTCTATCACAAACTCAAAATTCTACGGCATGAAACCCCTGCGATCAACGTAGCTTTGCTGTCTACTCTATAATGTCCTCAATCTATCTTGAATCAATTGGTGTGAATGGTACCATCAATGCTGGAGTGATAACTATTATTATAAGCGAACTCTGCCAATAGTAGGTGATGATCCCAAGCACCACAAAAGTCTATCACACAAGCCCTGATCATATCCTTCAACACCTGAATGGTACGCTAAGACTGACCATCGGTCTGCAAGTGAAGTGCAGTACTCAAATGAACCTCGGTACCTAAATCCCGCAGAACAGATCTCTAAAACTGCAAAGTAATCTTGGTGCCTATGTAAGAAATTATGGATATAGGAACAACATGTGACGAACCACCTCGCGAATGTAGATTTAAGCCAAACGCTCAGCATTTTAGGAGGAGTGAGTAAGAATAAAATTCGCGACTTAGTTTTTCAACAATGACCATATCATTCCCTCTGCTGGAATGAGGCAAACCAGAAATAAAGACAATGTCACCCTCTCCCACTTCCAAGCCAGAATAGGGAGTATTTGCATCGAATCACCTGGTCGCCAATGCTCATACTTAACCTATTGACAGTTCAAACACTTAGACACATACTCACCAATGTCCCTCTTATTCCAACTCCACCAATGCTACATCTTTGCTACATCTTTGCTGCACCAGGATGAATAGAATACTTAGAACTATGATCGTCATGCAAGATCAAATGCACCAAGTTACCAATCTAAGGTACACAAATATGACCATCATACCGAAGCACCCTTTCTGAATCAATAGAAGCCCTACTAGCTTCTCTATCTTATACTTGATTATGAAGATCAACCAAACTCTTATTCTCAGATTGCCGCTGCAGAATCTGATCTATCAAGGAAAATCTAGCCACAACAGCTAATACTCTCTTGTGGTACGACACATCAAGTCTAACCAAACGACTAGCCAACAATTGAACCTCCACTGCCAATGGCCTCTCTGTAACTGACAAGGATACAAAGCTACAAGATACTGATCGCCTTCCGGCTCAAGGAATCTGCCACTATATTTTCCTTTCCCAAAATGTATAAAATGGAAATAGCAGAGTCTTTCAGCAACTCGATCCACCTTCATTGCTTGGAATTCAACTCTTTTTGGTTCATAATGTACTTAATACTATGATGGTCAGTAAAGATCTTACACCGGACACCATATAAGAAATGCCAACAGATCTTAAGTGCAATCACTACTGCCACCAAATCTAAGTCATGAGTAGGGTACTTACTCTCATGGACCTTCAATTTCCTCAAAGCATAGGAAATCACTCAACCCTTCTGCATCAGAACACAACCTAAACCAACACCAGAAGCATCAAATACATAGAGAATCCCCGACCCTCAATTGGCAAGGTCAAAACTGGTGCGGAAGTTAACAATTCCTTTAGTTTCGAAAAGCTCAACTCAGAATCATCAAACCACTGAAAGGCAACATACTTCCTATCCATTTTACACAAAGGCACTGCAATCAACTAGAATCCCTCAATAGAGCGTTGATTGTACCCAGCTAAACCAACCAAACTCTAAATCTCCAAAATGGATATCGGCCTCGGCTAGTCACGCAACGCCTGAAATTTTTCTGGATCAACTTTAATCCCAGCCTTGAACACTACATGTTCCAAAAATGCCACAGACTCTAAGAAAAACTCATACTTTGACAACTTGGCATAAAGCCTGTGTTATCTCAGTATTTACAAAATCAACCTCAAATGCTGCTCATGATTGGATTTACTCAGCGATACACCAAGATGTCATCAATAAATATAATCATGAAAGAGTCCAAGGGCTTAAGTACCCTATGCATCAAGCCCATGAAAGCTGTGGGAGAATTAGTTTGACTAATGGACATAACCTAAATTTATAGTGGCTATATTGAGTCCTGAACATTGTCTTAGGTATTTCCTCTGTTCAAACCCGCAACTGATGGTAACTGGTCTGAAGTCAACATTAGTGAACACTATGGCTCCTTAAAGCTGATTAAATAAGTCATTAATTCTGTGCATAGGATATTTGTTCTTTATTACGACTTTGTTCAACTGTCAATAATTAATGCACATTCTCATAGTATAATCCTTCTTCACAAACAAAACTGGCGCACCCCAAGGTGACACGCTAAAATAGAAAAAACCCATTTCTAATAAATCTTGGAGATGAACCATTAGCTCTTTTAACTCTGTAAAATCCATATGATATGGAGCAATAGAAATGAGCTTAGTCAGAAATACAACAATAAAATCACAAACATCCGAGAAAAACTCAGAAGTAGGAATGTCGTCGTGAATATCATAAACATATACTAAATATGCCAACCAACCTCTCCCTATTAACCTACAAGCCTGAAGGCAAAAAATAAACTCTGTCGGTGCACGACTACTCAAACCATGCATAGAACCAGAGATGAACCAGGCACAGCTCAGGTATGGTGTTGGATTAAGAATCCAAAATCTCTTGGTGTGCAGACAACCAATCCATGCCCTAAATAACATCAAATCCAACCATTTCTAATAGCATCATATCAACCCAATTGTCTAGTCCACTAATAGAAATCATACATGACTGGATCACCCGATCCATTACTAAGAATCCCCTACAGGGGGTAGGAATTAACATGGATTTAGATATCACATCATTGGGAAACCCAAAACTGGGTGCAAAATAGGATGACAAACAAGAGCAAACAAATCAAGGATCAAATATGGCTGATGCAGGTATTGAACACACAGAAATTAAACTTGTAATAACAGTATTTGATGCCATAGCCTCAGGTCAATAAGGAAAAGCATATAACTGGCAGTCACTACCATAACTACCACTATCACGACCATTGCCCTTACCAGTCTGGCTACCACCACGATAATCACCCTGTGCCCTACCTCTAGCTGGTGGAGGCACTAATCACAAAGGTTGTGCAGATTGTGGAGAAGGATTACAAGTGCCCCATATAAGGACAAGCTATAGCATAATGGCCCACAAGGCCACATCTAAAATATGACCTAGATGGCATATTATACCGAAACCCATCTGACTACCCTGCTGCAAAGATCCAAATCCTCATGAATAGTGTACTGGAGAAGGAGATGTAACCTATAATAATGCCTGTGCTGACCTACTGGCCTAGCCCTATGAATAGTGAAACTGACCACGAGCCCCAAAATAGGAACCACTATAACCTCCTTGATGCCTCGACCTCTTCTCATTGTTCTAACATGATTCATGATAGAAGGATTTCATAGAGTTAGAATGATCTACCACTGCCTGAAATGGATGAGCATTAGATACTAGCAAAGATACAGCCTCACGGAGTCTGTCTCTCAATCCATATGAATACATGTGAACTCTCTCCGCCTTAGTAGGCATAAAATCCACATCATAAATTGACAGCTGGTAGAATTGAGCCTCATACTCTTCCACTGACATCGATCCCTGCTCAAGCTTTCTAAACTTCTCTTTCAGGCACTCTCACTCAGATATCAATACAAACTTCTTCATAATAACCTCATAAAACTAAAGTAAGTCGGCTGGGGTGAACCTACTGGTCTGCATACCATAAAATCTCTCCACCACTGCTTAGTTGCACTACATCTGATAGGTGGTAAAAGCTACACCATGGGTTATTCAATGCCCCCATGATTGTCAAACTCTCTTCACACTCAAACATAAAATTATATGCATCTTCCCCTGGGACTTCAGTAAATCGAGGGGGATCCAAACTCAGAAATCTAGTTAGGAGCTTCTAATCTGAATCAGTCATAGCTATTTATTGATCAACTGCAGGAGCAACAGTTGGTATTGGGAGGATGTTGAGCAGTTGTAGGAATGTCCGCTGGAACAATAGGTGAAACTGGATGCACTATAGGAATTACAACTGTAGGTTGCGATGCTTGAACATCTGGATGTGTCCCATCAGTAGGAGGACCACCATAGGAACTGATTAACTGCGATAAGATATTATGAATGTTTGGAGGTGCTGCGACAAGTACTAAATTTAGTGATGCGATGGGTGCTATAGCTGGTGCTGCAACAAGCACTGCCGGCCTTGATGAAATGACAATGTGTAAAGTTTCAAGAAACCATCAAGGATGTATGCATGTTACAGTATTAAAAAAAAGATTTATTTTCCTAAATGTGACTATAGGCTCCCGAAGATAAAAAATGCATGTCTCCCCACCAATCTGCAGGAACCTACAAGACATTAGTTCTATACACTGACACCGATGAACCTAGGGCTCTGATACCTAGTTTTCATGCAACTGGTATTGGTAAGGTCCTTCTAAGTGATCATGATAGGCCATCAAGCAATCGCACTTCATTGTAAATTTGTTCTACGCAATCGCGATCCTAGCTCATACGATCGCGATAAAGCAATGTCTAGTGTACTTTAGTCGATCACGAGCCCAGCTCACATGATTGCAATGGCCTTTTTCTAGTACCAAACACGATTGGGACATAAATCCACGCGATCGTGAAGAGAAATGTACCTGGCAATATATATTTTTCCTACATGACCCTAATTCATTATTTCAGCAACCATATTTTGTTTCAAATCATCTTTGGAGAAAAAACCCATCCCCAAAAAACAATTCAAGGTCAAGGAAGGTCCTCACATCATTCCCAATCTATTCCACATGAATTTGGGTAAGTCTTCTCCCTTTTCTTGATATTCTTAGTTTCCTAAAATTAATGGCCCCAAGAGTTCAGATTGATGAAATCACCCTATAACCCTTTTATTTTTGAGTACTTCTTCGTGATTTGAATAACATTATTCTTAGGATGTTTATTAAATCATAGTTACAGTGATAAATTTAGGGTCAATTCTATCTGGGCTATTTTGTAGCCCTTTCTGCGCTTTCATTGTGCTCAATTTTAAAGTCCGAGTTCCTAATGACGTTGGGATCCCATAGTAAAGTTTATTTTTAGTTTCGGTGAGCGAGCCTTGTAATCCCATTTTAGGTCCTATTTTCAGCCTAATATGGAACTTAGCATAAGATGCACTGTTAGACTGGTATTAACATATAGAATACTTTGACACAAGTTTCAGATTATTTAGAGACTGTTTGATGTCAGTCGAAGTACGATTTGTGATATTTCAGTGCTTTGTCATTGGACGACAAGTAGGCTCCGTGGGGCTATCTCTAGGCTTATATCTTTAAATACTGTACTATATAGCATCTGTATGTAGGGTAGCTAGGCTGTATAGTAACCCTGTACAGTTCTTTTGTCCGTTCCATATTGATATTGATATTTTGGGACCCAAGTGATATGGGGCCCGGGACTTAGAATTTTATTAAAACTAGCTATGCAAGGCATATGATGTGGATAATTCATGATTATATGTTGATATATATGTTGTTGATATGCTGTACATTCATGAAATGAGAGGCCGGGCCTATGGCTTCGATGAGAGTGCATTGGGGTTGAGTAGTATGACCACCTGATAATGAGCCATGATGGCTAGCGGATGATTGATGATAAAGTTAATAGCGGCATAAAGAAATAAATGACAATATTTTAATAATAATATAAGTAATTATCTTTATGTTTTAGTCTCGATATTGTATCGAGCACCCGATAATGCTGTTTTCAATTATTTTAGTCTAGGCTTTACCCCCTGACACCAGGAAATATCTTTTTTACTATTAAATGCTGGGACTTGAGACCGACTCCATTTGGCAGTGAGTATATAACTCAGAGTTGTGTCCGTCCCCATACGATAGTAAGTATAGATTTTTGGCACACCTGGTACTACTGATTGTGGAAATATGATAATGCTGATTTATTGTGGACTAGTGGTGATGCCCTATTATATATTAGCATTGTAAACCTTGACCTGCTGAGTACGGCTAACGGATATTATTGATTTGAGGCACAAGATGACGGCGGGTATTGTTGATATAGGAACATGGTACCAGTCGTGATTCATTGTGGTTCTTAATTTGGGAAGTGAGGTTCTGATGACGTTTGTGTGTATGTTTACTGTTCTGCACTTTTTTCTTAAGTGTACCCCTGGTAGTATGGTAATGCCTACGGGTGAGCGTGTTTCTGTGTATGTTGCACTTCTCTATGGGGACTTGTTAGTGTTTAATTGTTTTACTTTATTATTCGTATTACTGCTTAGTTGTCCTTATTGGTTACTTGCTGCTTCATGTTATATGGGATTTGTGCCTTACACTCCTATCTAGTTATTTACCCTTTCACTTGAGGTTACCTGTATACCGACCATGCTCTACTTCTATCTTCTTTGATTCCTATTTATTGCATATTTAATCATATAGATTGTGCCAGGATTCTGGGTAAATTTTCCTTCATTTCCTTAGATCCTGTTAGATGATTCACTAGCGATATCAGTCTATGTGATACTTAATTCATATTTGAGTTGCTAGTTTCCCTGTATTGTACCATTTGCTTCTGTGACCCTTTGTCTTGTACTCTGTTATTTACTACTTTTATTATTATTATTATTTGCTCACTGGGCCCTCGAAACTTACTGGGTACGGGTTGTATCAACAGCTTGTACTCATACTACACTTGCACATGTGTATATCTGAGTACAGGTTCCCTTCGTGATATATAGAAAGATGTTCATTCGGATCTTATTTACACCAGAGATTCAGAGTGAGCTTGGCATCCAGCTTGTTCCTGCTACTCTTCATTCGTATATCTTATTTGATCTCCATTGTATATCATAGACACAATTGTACTAAACTTACTTTAGTTTTATCCTTTCTGTACTTAGTGGTTCATTTGACACTGATACCAGAATTTGGGTAGTTTATTTAATTTGTTAAAACTTTTTCATGTAATTATCTTTATTTTTTTACATACTTTTGTAAATGATATAGTAGTCCTCCACTTCGGTTTCGGACTACGGGGTTTGATCCTCCTACTGGTGGTATAGTAGGTGACAATTCTATATTGAATTCGGAAAAGGAAACATTATTATGATGTATAATAGCCCTAAAGAGCAAGAATTTACAACACAACTTAGGATATAACTGAAGGAACCAACAAATCATGACTAGGGCATTAATGAAGGAAAAAAAATCTAATTTTATGAAATTCAATGAATAAAATTATTTACCGAAGGTGAGGATAACGTATGAGATCTTCAAGGAACTTTTCTATGTAGTTTGGGGAATTTTACAAAGATATTTGCACCAAAACAAGAGAGAAAAGAAGTCATAAATTTGATGAGATAATACCCAAAAATGGGTGGGAAGCTGAAGAAAAGGGTCTCAGGTACTGATTTATCAGACCAAGAGTGCCGATAAGTTGTCACCCTTGGCAACTAACAGGCACCAAGTTATTGGTCAAATGGACGATTTATAAGAACCTTTAATTTATCGGTCATTTTGTCCAATTTATCGGATTCTTCAGATAATTCAACACTTTGGCCGATAAATCGGTTAAAGCCTAAATCAATAAAACAACAATCTTCTGAAATTTCTACTGGGCTTTCAGAAATGATACAAAGTCAAATTTTGACAAAACAAATATGTATTTTACGTGAATAACATATTCAGGACTCAAAAATGGATGAAATTTACATCGGAATTCGTTTGAGAAAAAATGACCCCCAACCTAAATTTAGTTAGGACGAGTAAATTTCCAACTTTCCACCAACCAACTCAAATCGAGCCCGGACATCTTGGGAAGTGTACCAAAGGTCAAAATGGGCTTAAATTCACTATTATGGAGATGATTGAAGCATCAGAATTACGATCTGGCACTCCCAACACCAAAATACCACCCAAGCTCTAAATTAGGCCTTAAACTTAACTAAAATCCACAAATAAACATAAATGGAAAATGAATACTCTGAAATGAAAACTTAAGGTCAAACCTGACTTTGTTTGGTATTCTAGACCTAACGAAATTGTTGGAATTTAATTTTGAGCTCGCCTTGAAAGAAAGGTAACTTTAGTCAATGAGTACTTAACTTTAGGCTCTAAAACAAGCAACTTGAGATATTTCTCAACTGAACCGCCAGGGAACTGAATTACCAGTCTCAGCAAGTCAGAAATGACTTGGAGAAGCTACTGAAATGCTCTAAAATGCAAAACATCGTGTATTTCTCATAAATTGACATAAGGGTCACACCGTGCATAGGAGATACTTGTAGAAACACTCTATCACCAACTCAAAATTCTAAGGCATAAAACCTGTGATCAGCGTAGCTATTTTGTCTACTCTATGCTATCCTTAATCCATATTGAATCAATCGAACCTGGTCAAGTGAATCATACAACAAATCTGAAGACTGGACTCTTGCTTCAAAAACATCACACCAACCAATAGGCTACTTACATTACCTACTGTACAATACCTCAAATGGTGCCATCAATGTTGGAGTGATAACTATTATTATAAGCGAACTCTGCCATTGGTAGGTGCTGATCCCAAGAACCACCAAAGTCTATCACACAAGCCCTCAACATATCCTTCAACAC
>JBDJHY010218305.1:0-11257 GCA_039654485.1 Withania somnifera | reverse complement strand
CTAGGAGTGTTCGTGATGTGTTGCGGGCTCATATTGAGGGTTTGCATCAGGGATCTATGACTGTTCTGAGTACGAGGCCAATTTTATTGATCTTTCTAGGAATGCTTTTGACTTGCTACCTACAGAGGAAGAGAGGATTTTTCACTTTATATATAGGCTAAGATTGGACATGTAGAGTCAGGTCGAGTGGTTGTTGGTGCTACATAGGTCCTTCTTATATGTTGTAGACCATGCCCACAATATGGAGATTTAGCTCACTAGGCCCATGGAGGCAGCGAGAAGAGGTAGTGCCATTAGGGAGGGTTTTCGGGGTCCAAATTTGGGGCCTATTATTTCAGCCAAGGGTTCCAAACTAGAAAACAATATTAGGATTCACTTTAGACTTTTGGCAGTGGGTCGATTATCCATCCCAATAGGGGCTAAGTTTTTGGTTCGCGAGGGTATATCAAGGACTCCATGGTCAGCCTAGAGGCTGGGACAGTTTTCATGAGTGTGGAGGGGAAAGTCACTTTTCTAGAGACTACATTAGGGTTTTTGAAGGTCGTGTTACAAAGGGTTTCTATAAGTGTGGAGATAGGGGACATTTTTATTGATTATGCTCGGTGTAGGACTATGTAAGATGTAGTTGTGCCTTCTAAGACACTTCAAACGATGCTACCAAATTGAGGTTGGATGCCTGCTGCTCAAGGAAAAGTCCAGGGAGCAAGGGATAGAGGCCAAGGTTTTGACCTGCAGCAGGGTAGGGGCCAGCGTTAGCTTTATGCTATTTCAGACAGTTCCAGGCTGAGACCTCAGATGCAGTTGTCACTAGTATGTTGTCTATTCTTAGGTACTCTACATTGACATTATTTGATATGGGTTCCACCTAGTCATATATATCTATTTACTTTTCCTCATGGTTGGGTACTTCTAATAAGAAGTAACATGTTTCGTTAAGTGTATCCACTCTGGTAGGGCGTGGCCCAAGTGGTGGATCGAGAATATAGGTCATTTCTGGTGACTATTTAGGATCGTGAAACTCAGGATGATTTGATTGTGTTGGATATGTTAGATTTTGACTTGATATTTGGCATGGACTGGTTATCCCCCTATCGTGCATTCCAATATTGTTATTCCAAGACTGTGAACTTATCTGTTCCTAGTGTACCCTTTGTAGTATGGCGCGGTCCCACTAGCATTCTTCAGTTTGGGTTATTTCCTATTGTCAGGCTAGTAGACTTATTGCTCAAGGTTGCTATGCCTTTTTGGACCATTTTAGAGATGTCAGTGTTGAGTCCCCCTCCCTTGAGTTTGTGCCGGTATTTAGCAAATTTACTGATGTATTTATTGCTGATTTTCCTAGACTTCCACCGAGCATGACATAGACTTTTCTATTGAGGTTGAGCTGGGGACCATGACCATCTCTATTCCTCCTTACTATATGGCACCGAACGAGCTTCAAGAGTTAAGTGTTCAACTGTAGGATTTACTTGATAGAGGTTTTATCCATCCTAGCGTGTTGTCGTGGGGTGCCTTGATATTGTTTGTGAAGAAAAACAAAGGTTCCCTGTGGATGTGTATTGACTATAGGAAGTTGAACAAGGTAAATTTTAAGAATAAGTATCCGGTGACAGATATTGATGATTTGTTTGATCAGTCTTAGGGGGCATGGTGTTCTCTAAAAGTGATTTGAGATTTTTCTACCATCAGTTGAGGATTCAAGCCAAGGATGTCTTGAAGACAACTTTTCAGATGAGATATGGGCATTATGAGTTCTTAGTGATGTTGTTATGGCTGACTAATGACTTGCAGCCTTTATGGACTTGATGACTCACATATTTTGGCCTTATTTGGACTCCTTTGTGATTGTTTTCATAGATGATATACTGGTTTAGTTGCGGAGCTGAGAAGAGCACGAGGGCATATGAGGATTGTGTTGCAGACTTTGAAGACTGAGTGGTTCTATGCGAAGTTCTCAAAGTGTGAGTTTTGGCTAGACTCCAATTCTTTTTTAGGCCATGTGGTGTCAGGTGCTGGCATTGGTGTTTATCCAGCTAAGGTAGCTGCACTATGTGATTGGCCTGGACCAATCTCCATCATAGAGATTCGTAGTTAATTTAAGTTTGATGGGTATTATCATCATTTTGTTCAGAGTTTCTCCTCTATTTCAAACTAGTTGAAGACTGACATGGAAGGATGTTCCCTTCCAGTAGTCAGCTGAGTGTGAGTCCATCTTTCTGAGGCTGAAGGAGTTACTGACTACCGCTCTAGTTCTTGTATTTCTAGTTGAGGGTCAGCCATACACAGTATATTGTGATCCTTTAAGTGTTGGTCTGGGTTTTGTTCTGATGTCGCAAGGCAGTGTTATAGAATATGTGTCGAGGTAGCTGGAGGACCATGAGTGCAACTACCCCAATCATGACTTGGAGTTGGCAACAATAGTTTTTATGCTTAAGGTCCAGAGGCACTACATATATGGGGTCCAATATGCGATTGTCACTGATCACCGCATCTTGCAATACATTATGACTTAGAGGGAGCTTAACTTGAGACATCAGATGTGGGTTAAGCTTTTGAAGGACTATGATTTGAGCATTCCCTACCATCCAGGATAGGCTAATGTAGTTGTTGATTCCTTGAGCCGAAAGGTGGTGAGCGTGGGTAACCTAGACCTTTGAGATGCTGTTGGCTTGGAACATTTGGTCCTTAGCCAACATGATGGTTAGATTAGATCTTTTAGCACCTAAGTGGGTTATTTCCCACATTGATTCTAGATTATTTATGTTTGATCAGAGTCAACAACACTAGTACAAGGACCCACATTTGGTTCAAATAAGAGAGAGAGTTTTGTTGGGTGATTTTAGTTAGGCCTCGTAAGATCCTGATGTGTATTGTATGTTCATGTACTCTAGCTGTTCAGAAAGTAGGTGAATTGATCTAGACTTTATTGCGTAAGGCTCACTGATCCAGGTATTCTATTCATCAGGGTACCACAAAGATGTACTGTAATTTGAGGTAACATTATTAGTTAGGAGATCTATATCGTCCTTTGTGTCACGATGTTTAAACTATCAGTAGGTAAAGTTTGAACACCTAAGAATGGGTGGAGAGATGTATCGACTCACCATTCCTGAGTAGAAGTGGGAGCGGATGACTATGGACTTCGTTTTCAGCCTTCCCCATACTTTTAGAGACCATGATTGCATTTGGGTCATCGTGGATCGATTGACCAAATCAGCTCACTTCCTGCCAATGCACTCGACTCAGGTATAGAGAATTAGCTAAGATATATGTTTGTAAGGTGGTTTGGCTTCATGGAGTTCCTAGTTACATCATATCTAATTGAGGAACGCAGTTTATCTCGCGGTGTTGGAGATTGAATCATAGGGAGTTACGTACCGAGGTTGATTTGAGTATAAATTTTCACTCGTAGACTGATGGAAAATCCGAGAGGACTATTCAGGTATTCAACACATGTTCCAGGCTATGTTTGATTTTGGGGACAGTTGGGACAAACATTTTTCCATAATAGAGTTTTTGTATAATAACTGTTATCACTCAAGTATTCAGATAGTGCCTTTTTAGGCTTTGTATGGTAGGCATTGTAGGTTGCCTGTGGGTTGGTTTTATGGTTTAGAGATCCGGCTCCAGAGTTCCAAATTGTTTCATTATACCTTAGACTGGGTAAGACTTATATAGGATAGGCTCTGGTCGACAGAAGTCATATGCAGACTGTGTGCTTCGACCCTTTGAGTTCAGTGTTAGTGATTTGGTCTTTCTACGACTGTATCCCATGATGGGCGTTATAAGGTTTGGTAGGTGGGGCAAGATTTTCCCCAGGTTTATTAGGTTGTATGAGATCATATAGAGAGTTGGGGATGTTTCACCATTATATGCACCACGAAAATAGTGCAGAAGTGCAATATGAGTACCAAAATACAGGTACCCAATAGATATCATAGGCCGATGGGGCTAAACTAATATGCAAGTCAAGTAATGACAAGGAAAGTAAAATAGCTTAGTAAGAGAAGGCAAGAGGCACGAAATTAACTATGCAACTAGAGTTGGTAACAAGTACAGAGTCTATCTACAAATAAAAAAAAAAAGGAAAATACGGGATCTAAGCAAGTAAGTATATGCACTACTGTTACACAAGAGCATCCAACTATTGTATTGTATCGAGAAATGAACCATAGAAAGCATACCTAAACTCCAACTGAGTATGCAAGTACTAAAGCAATAGTTTAAGGTAAAAGTCTAGTACGACATGGATATAAGTAAAGTAAAGAGAAGTTATAACCCAAAAAGCTCCATTTAAGACCTCTAGTTACAAATAGAAAGAAAATATAGAAAACCTACCTAACGCCCAATCCCGCTGGTAGGCACAAACAAGAACTTACCATGACTCCCCCTTTAAGCCAGGTAAGCACAACCAACCTAAATAGGATGAATACATAAGGGTGAGAATAGCAGAAATCAAGGCATCACTACTTAAATTGGGAGACTGTGCCTCTAGTATATCGATTAGGGACCACTCCCGAGTCCTTACCTTAATGATCAAAGGATTACGCTCCTTAATGCAAAGTAGGCCCACACCGTACAATCGACTTATATTTAGAATGCTCTCTTAGAAATAAAGAGTATGCTCGCGTGTCATAATACGAGGTAGGGTCACACCTGAAAATTGATATACATTGGGCCACACCCTCACAAACAAAGGCAGTACCCCGTGATGGTCAAAACTCTTTCCATTTATATCTTGAATATAATGCCATACCAATCGGTGGTTGTGGCATATACGAACATATATATAATGAATTTTTTTTCCAGTTTAAAGCTAGTAAAAATTTCTAATTTAGTAAATCAAGTGAGTATTCCATTACCATATATACGGGGCGCCTCCTTGCTCACAATACCACAACCAGTATCTAAGATGCATGAACTCAACACATCAATATTACAGATAAACCTACAATGCACTAGGATTTCCAGAGCCACCAGCTAAGTACACATCTCACTCGTTGGATCTTAACAAGGAACAACACATCCACTAGGGTCCAAGGCCACTTGCAACAAGGCTGGGACACCCATACGTAACCCAACACCATCTATTCTACAGGACCCACAGGTGTAGGTAAAATAGGTATAACAATAATAAGGTAGGTTACCCAACCTAAAAAATATCCTACACAATTAGCCAAACCACAAAACAGCCCTAGAATAGTCCAGTCTAGAGGAGGGTAAACCTAGCCTAATTGCACGTTGATAAAGTCCTCGAAAAGTGCATAACACTAGCCCGAAGCTTCGCACTATGCCAAATTTACTTGAACAATCAGATTACGTAACCATAGGTCAAAAAATAAAGAATGATACCCATATTTCAAATTGCAACCCAGATAAAAACCGAGCCTAAAAATGGGACCTTGGGACTCACAACACATAAAAATAAACTAAAAATATTGAGTGGTAGTCCTTTTTAAGGAACACATAGTTTGATAATGAACTCAATTGGGCCTCCAGATGGTCCTTAATTAGCCAAACAAAGTTTATATGGTAAGAAGAAAAATATTCAAGAACCAAGAATGGGAAATTATGCAAGTAATGCATCTAGAAGATGAACGAGAACACTAACAACCACCATCCTAAGCTCTAACAAAAACATACCCAGATAGAAATAATAATTGAACCTCAATTAATAAAGCAACTAGAATAATAATTAAATATCTACACCAAGGTTTCAAGGAAGAAGATGATAATGAAAAATCACCTTAGATGAGTAAGAATTCCCGAGACTCGCCCCTCATAATCCTTACCCACAGTCCTAGAGATTTAGGGGTGAAATCACCAGGTTTTGAGTTAAGAATTTGAGATGTAGAATGTTGAAATGGCTGATAATTTCAAAGGAATAGTTTATATAGAACTGGACGCGATAAGGTACGATCATAGTGCCCTAGAGTGACCGAGCTCCAGGACCATCCTCCAAATCAGTGTGACAGCGATGCTCCCAGGACGATTCCAAAAAAAAATCCAGAAACTCTAACCCAGCACGACCATATTCCCCTATATATTTTATTCAGCTAAAGGAAGAAAAGGAAAATCACATCAGTTGCATCACTAAAGAGAGATAGCATTGAACATTTGGAATTGTAGATTTTCCTACAACAGATGAATTTCCAAATGAGGGCTTAAAATTGAAACAAATTCAAAGAAAAACAAATCAAATATGAATATTATGTGAAAAAATATTTCGTACTCAACGAAATTGATAAAACAACTAACAAAGGTCATTTGAGTAAAAAGAACCCACACACCAAATTGAAAAAAACCCAAGAACTTCCTAAGTTTCAACAATGACCCTTAAAATGATCACAGACACCTTTGAAAGTGCACCAATGATCCAACTAGCCCAAAATAACCATTACTGAATTGATAAAAATGTCAGAATTATGATCCAACACTCCAATCACCAAAATCCCACCTACTCCAAAATGTACTCAAGCTGAACTGAATTCTGAAAAATAACTCAAACTCAAAATGATAACCTCGAGACATTAACTAAAGTTCCAACTAAAAAAAAGTTGATATTCCAAAGATAATGGAACCATCTGAATTTGATTTCGAGCGTGTTTTCTAAGAAATGACTCTCAAGTTCTACTATTTAAGGTTAAGCCTTCAAAATAGAAAAACCAAAATAACATGCTATAGAGCTATTAGGGAACAAAACTAATGGTCCTAGAAAGTCATAAATTTCTTAAGGAAACAAGCTCTTAAAAGAATAAATTTAAAAATAATTAAATGACCACGCGAGTCCTACATATGCTAGGGAGTTACTACTTACCGAAGTCGACCAGATATGCTGTTTTCTTATAGTTTGAAAATTTGACATTTGTAGGGTTATGGAGTGGATGTTTATTAAAGAACCCTTTATTGATATTGTTGATTATGCTTGTATTATGGGGCACATGGATTGTGGTTCCTAAGGGGGAAATAATTATCAAGTTCCTTATCAGCGAGTAGGTATTATAACAGTGGTAAAGCCCATTAGCAGGGTTACCATAAAGGTCAGTCTAGTTGACAGAACCATGTAGTACTTTAGACTTCAGATATATGAAAGAGTAGCCAGCCCACTAGGGGATCAGGTTCAGGTTTCTATGTTCATTCTGAGGTTCTAGTAGTTACTTTAAGGGTCAAGAAAGGTGCTTTCAGTGGGGTGATCGCGGTCAAATAGCTAGATATTGTCCCAAGACGACTAAGGTTAGTGTATTGGGTCCATGCTTTGATTGTTGTAAGTTGAGCCATATTTCCAAAGATTTCCTTTGTTGTTAGCCTGCATAGACAACTGCTTTACCAACCCAGCTTTTATAAATAATGCCACTAGCTAGAGATGGCCATACCGCAGATTAGGGATGTAAGAGAGGAGGTCAGAGAGGTGGACCGAGGGGTAAAGGAGGTGAACAACTAGATGAGGGCCTCTATCGGCTTTATTCCATCCTAAATAGAGCATATCCTTAGGAATCAAATGTTGTTGCGACTAATATGCTACTTATTTGTGGGCATTCAACTTTAGCTTAATTTGATCCTAAATCTACTTTTTCATATGTATCTATGTATTTTGATGCTCATGCTTAGTTATGTCTAATGAGCTGTTATCTGTGCCATTGAGTATAGCTACCCTGGTGATAAGACCCTATTGGTGGATTGGGTATATAGATCATATATTATGATTATTCAGAGGTGTATCACTCGTGCTGATTTGATTGAGTTAGATATGTTAGATTTTGATATGATTATGAATGGATCGTTTATCCTCTCATCATGTGATCTTGGATTTTTATTCCAATACTATGGCCTTATGCATGCTTGGAGTACCCCTTATAGTGTGGCAGAAGCCTATTATCCACTCCTCAGTTTTTATTATATCTTGTCTTGAGGGTCATAGGCTTATATATGGGGGTTTCGTTGATTATTTGGCATGTATTATAGATTTTAGCACTGATACTCCCCCTATTGAGTCTATAGCTATTGTTTTTATGTTAATAAATGTGTTTTTTGCTGATCTGTCTTGCCTCCTACCCAAATGGGAAATTGATTTTTTATAGAGGTAGAGTCGGGAAGCGTGCCTATTTTTATTGCTCTATATCAAGAGTTGAGTGTTCATCTGCAGGATAGTATTGGTAGAGGCTTCATCCCTCCCAGTGTATCACCTCGGGGTGCACTGATTGTGTTTGTAAAGAAGAAAGATGGGAGTATTCTAATGTGTATTGGCTATATACAACTGATGAAGGCAACTATTAAGAATAAGTATTTGCTGATGTACATTGATGATTTGTTTGATATGATATAGGGTGCCACTATGTTTTCTAAGATTGTTTGACATCTCATTACCATTAGTTGAGGATTCAGGACGAGGATATCCTGAACACAACTTTCCAGATAAGATATGGGCATTATGACTTTTTTGTGATGTCATTTGGGTTGAATTATTCCCTTGCATCCTTTATGGATTTGATGACCTGAGTGTTCCATCCCTATTTAGACTCCTTTTTTATCCTTCTCATAGATGAAATATTGGTATACTTACGGAGTCGAGAGAAGGATGAGGAGAACTTGAGAATAGTGCTTCAAACTTTGAGGACTGAGTGGCTTTACACCAAGTTCATGAAGTGTGAGCTTTGGTTGGAGTATGTATCATTATTGGGTCTGTGGTGTCTATTGTTGGTATAGTGTTGACCTGTCTAAGGTAGCCGTAGTTCATAATTTGGACTCGACCTACTACTCCTATAGAGATCCTTAGTTTTCTTAGTTTTGATAGGTATTATCTCCAATTTGTTTAGGTATTTTCATCTATTGCGACTCCTTTGACTAAATTGATACGAAAGGACGTTCCCTTCCGGTGGTCAGTTGAGTTTTAGTTTGACTTTCTCAAGCCCAAAGAGTTGCTGACTACTGCCCTAATATTTGCCTTTCCATTGGAGGGTCATCAGTAGATGTTATATTGTGATGCTTTCAGTGTTAGTTTAGGTTATGTTCTAATTATGTAGGGTCATCTCATTACTTATGCATCAAGGCAGCTGAAGCATCATAAGCACAACTACCCCACCTATGACTTGGAGTTGGCAGCAGTAACTTTCATGCTTTAGATCTGGAGCAGTACTTATATGGCATCCATTGTGAGAAGTACACTAATCACCGAAGTTCGCATTACATTATGAGTCAAAAAGATCTTAGATTAAGGTAACAAAAATGGGTTGAACTCCTGAAGGACCACCACCTGAGTATTTGTATCATCCTGGTAGGGCTAATGTTGTTCCAAATGCCTTAAGCTATAGGGTAGTCATTATAGGTATCCTATCTTCTATATTAGTTTCTGAGAGACCCTTGGATAGGGACATCTGTTCCTTGGCCAATAGGTTGGTTATATTGGATATTTTAGATCCATAGTGGGTTGTTGCACATGTTGAGGCTAGATATGTATTATTTGATCATATTCGATAATATATGAGGATTCCCATTTGATTGGGATTCGAGAGTGGACTTTGGGGGTGCCTTTAGTTGGTCGACAATATATTCTGTATATGTATTATGGGTCCATGGTGAACTTGGTCTCAGGCTGGTGGTTTGATTTAGACTGTTGTATGAGGATAATTCCTCTCGATAGTCTATCCATTAGGGTACTGTGAGAATGTATCATGGCTTACATCAGCATTACAAGTAGTAGGGTATGGGGAGAGATATCATGACTTTGTTTCTATCCTTTCTCATACTTCCAGAGGTCGTGATTGCATTGGTCATGATGGATTGATTGACCAAGTCATCTCATTTCCTACTGACAAACTCATCTTGGAGTCTAGAGATAGTAGATGAATTATATGTTTAGAAGGTGGTTAGACTCCATAGGGTGCTAGTTTCCATTATATATAATAAAGGCATACATTTTACATCTTGGTTTTAGAGGGAAATGCAGAGGGATATGGGTACATAGGTTGCCTTGAGTATATAGGGCTGTCCAAAAAGACTATTCAGGTACTTCAAAAAACGCTTCGGGCTTGTGACTTTGATTGTGGAGGTAGTTGGGATAGACACATATCATTGGCAGAGTTTTTTTATAATAACTGTTATCACTCCAATATTTAGATGGCTCCATTTGAGGCCTTTTATGGAAGGTGTTGAAAATCACCTATTGGCTGGTTTTGTGGTAGGGAGACCCCGCCTTAGAGTTCAAACTATCTTTAGGATACAACTGACAGTGTCAGAGTTATCCAGGATAGGCTTTGGCAAGCGCAGAGTAAGCTTTAGTTCTACATAAATTATAGTTTTTAGCCCTTGGAGTTTAGAGCTGGGGATATGGTCTTTCTATGTATGTTGCCCATGAATGGCTTTATAAGATTTTCTAGGCAGGGTAAGCTTAGCCCTAGGTTTATTAGACCGTATGAGATCACAAAAAGAGTTGGAGGAATTCCCTATAAACTTTCCCTACCTATAGATTTAGCTACTGTGCATCCTATCCTTCATGTGTCTATGCTTCATTGGTATATGCCAGACCTATCCCATGTGCTTCATTGAGAGCCTGAGGCAATTATTAACAGAGATGTTAGGTAGCTCAAGTCAAGGTAGATTCCAATAGTGAAGGTTCATTGGGTGCATCGACCTATAACAGAGCGTACCTAGGAGATAGAACAAGATGAATGGGATCAGTATCCATATCTATTTGATCCTTTAGGTTCTACTCTTTCCTTTACTTTTGAGAATTAATATCCTTTTTAATGGTATATATTGTAATGACCTTTATGGTCATTTTCCTATCTTCCTAATTTTTCTGTGTTTAGAGCCTTTTGTTAGCTTCCTTAAGTCATTTATGTCTTACTGATATTAGTGGTTTGGTTCTCTAGAAGTTGTGTTGCCTGTTTATTCAGTTTTCCTATTTTAAAGGCTTAACCTTCAAATAGTGGAACTGGAGAGTGAATTCTTAGTAAACAAGCTTGGAATCAGGCTCTAATCCGTTAGCTTCGAGTGCCTACTTTGGTTTAGTTTGACCTTTAGTTCAAGATTTGGGTTTTTTTGGTTAAGCTTTAGCTATTTTGAGGAAATTTAGTCTAGTCAAAATTCAGTTTAGGGGTAGGAATAGCTATTGATGATCAGAGTGCTGGATTATAATTTTGATGCTTCCATCAGCTATGAATGTCAATTTTTTGTGGATAGGGTTATTGATACACTTCTAAAGGTGCTCGAACTTATTTTGGAGGTCCCTGTGAGTTATTGAGTTTTGATCTCTTTTTGT
>JBDJHY010218283.1:0-11257 GCA_039654485.1 Withania somnifera | reverse complement strand
GAGAAGTTATTTCCTAAAGGCCACCATAGCCTCCCGAAGATAAGCAACAGATTTCTCTACGCTGATCGACAGGACTCTACCAGACATTGGTTCAGTACAGTGACACCGATGAACTTAGGGCTCTGAACAATTTTTCACAACCCAATTTCTTAGATTATGATGGCACCTACAATACCACCAGTAGGAGAACCAACCCTGTAGTTCGAAGCCGAAGAGGAGGACAACTATATCAAATGCGGAAGGCACAAGTATAATAAATATACATATAAATGCAGAAGTAAAAAGAATCAACAATTGTCAAAACTCGTTAATAGTGTAATACAAAACCTCTACATGCAAATCAAGAAATCAAACAACTAATACGAGTGTATATCAAAAACTACATGGAGATCAAAAGAAATATTGAAGAGAAATGAGAAAATATGGATGACAATAGAATCTGCATGAACAGGGATTTGTGAATCATGATTAGGCACCCGTACTCGGATCTGCATATTTGTAAGTGTAATATAAGTACAAGCTGCCGAAGCAACCTATACTAAGTAGGCTTTGAGGGCCCACTAGGCATATAATAATAATAAAATTAATAAATAACGGAAGACAATAAATAGGGTCACAGAATAAAATAGTAAATCATGGAAGCTAGCTACTCAATTAACAATCAAGTAACAAGTAGAACATTTATCGCTAGCTTATCACATAACAAGATTTTAGGAAATGAAGGACAATGCACTTGGAATCCATACAATAGTATATGTAAATAATAACAACAATAATCAAGAGTTAAAAAAAGATAGGAGGAGAATAGGGAATGGTATACAAGTTACCTCAAGTAAGGGATGAATGAGTAAACAATAATATAACGCATAATATCCCACATAACATGAAATATAAAGTAATAAATAAAAATAACTAAGCAGTAATAATAATACTAAATTAATTCATATAAACGTTGTCAAATCCCAGAAAGAAATGCAGCGTACATAGAAAACATGCTCACCATAGGCCTTACATCTCAGCTAGGGAACACTAAAGAAGAAGACAAGTGCAGAAAAGTAAATATACTCACATGAAGTAATCAATTTTGTGTACCTATCTCCTCTTAAACCTGTACGCTCAGTAAGAAGAACCTATGGAAGGCTACCCTAAATATTCCTGGTATATCTCTCATCTATCCTATAACCCCTCCTTCGTGTCGTTGAAGCCCAGAGGCAAGGTCCATGGAGGTATGTCACCACATACAATCTCTAACATTATCATAATCTCATATCCCAAATCACAGATCCTCAAGGTTCTCATAGTATAGCAAATAAAGTCTCATATCGATAACATTATCCAGTCGTACTCAGCAAGTCATGGCATTCCATGCCTGTATATCATAGTATCACCATAAGTCCTTGAGGGAACACTATAAAAAATCTTTTCAATTAGTGTATGTAATAGTTTTTGAAAAGTTGTACTCACTGTCGAACGATGACGGATTCAAGTGCCAGCGGCTATACTCACTGCTGAACAGAATCGATCTCAAGTCCCAACATTTATTAGAAAAATGATATTTTCTAGTGTCAGGGTGTAAAGCCTTGTGCTAAAATAAGTAAAAATAGTATTCCGGGTGCTCGATAAAATGCCGAGTCTAAAGTAGTTAAAACATCATTTACTTATATTATTATTAAAATGTTACAATTTATTGGTTTATATCCTTATCTGTTATTATTACTAAAACCAGTCTCTAGCCTTTATGGCTTAATAATTCAGGTGGTGATACTGGCCCATCCCCAATGCACTCTCATCGGAGCCAAAGGCCCAACCTCTCGTGTAATGTAGACATACATATCAGCAAGTATTTATACATGAAATAAAAATATCTATGCCTGAATAGGCATCATTGGGTAATTCTAAGTCACAAGCATCATATAAATACGGATTCCAAAATATACATATATCCACGAGGAAATGGATGAAAGAATTGTACAGTGTCATTATAACCACCTAGCTACCCAATAAACAGATGCTACTTAGTACAATTATTAAAATTACAAACCTAGAGATAGCCCTACAAAGCCTACCTGTCACCCAAAGATACAGCGTTGCAGGCTCACGAATATTACTACGACTAATATCACATGATCTCCATTTCTTTGAAACTGGTGTGAAAGTATTTCATATGTCAATAAAAGTCTAATGGTATAAATTATACTAAATTATAACTGGGCATAAAATCGGGTCTAAAATAGGCCAGAGGCATCCTCTTTATGGAACCGGAAACAAACACCGCCATGGGGTTCCTATCTTCACCAGGAACCCATACTCCAAAATTGAGAATAATTCTGGCATGGGAAAGGCTTCAAACAGCCTAAAAAATTTTATTATGAAGGGTTAAAGATTCCATCTTTACAAAATTAAATGGGTAAATTTGATGAAGTAACTATACAATGAAGTGAAATACACACAAGAGATAATAATTTAACCAATGATTCATGAGTTAATAGGAGAATTTAGATTTTTCACAATTAAGGCCATTAGAGGAGAAAAGCTTTAACTTTCAATGATTAAAACGGAGAAGACTTATCAATACCAGAGGAAGACATGGGGAATCTTCAAAAAGAACTCCACGAAGTTTGACAGGTCACAAAATAAACTGAGAAATCAAGGCTCTACTATTTTAACTTGTTGTGATTGAGCGTGTTCACGCTATATTAGTTATATTGCGTTAATTTTTTACAAAGAAAAAGTTTCTTTACCACGATCGCGCTCTAGGAGCGGGAACACACTTATTATAGAAAAATCTACAAATGTAGAATTTTCAAACAAGGGCACGAAATTGGAACGAAAATAACAACAAATAAAATATGTATTTTGATTGAAAAACATATTTCGGGAAAAAATGATGTAGTCAAAATTGGGATATGAGATCATTTTGGGAAAATGTTGACCAAGTCAACCATTTGGCTTAAAACCATAAAATTTCCATCAACACCTCAAAAATACAATGATAAGTTTGGGAAACAAACTAATACCTCCCCTAGACTAAAATCACTATTCTGAAGCTGATGGAAGCATCAGAATTATGATCCCACACTCCGAACCCTAAAATACTACTCAATCTCAAACTTATGCCTTAAACTTAACTAAAATCCACAAATGAACACAAATTGCAAATGAAAACTCCGAAACACAAGATCAAGGTCAATCTTGCATTTTGGATCTAACGAAACTATCAGAATTTAATTCCAAGCTCATCTTGATGGAAAGTTGACTTTAGTCAATAAGTACTTAGTTTTAGGCTCTAAACGAGGAAATTTGAGATATTTCTCAATCGAGCCTCCAGGGAACCGAATTACTGATCCCAGCAAGTCATAAGAGACTTGGGGCAACTACTGAAATTCTTTAGAATGCAAAACATCTCGTATTTCTCATAAATGACCATGAGAGTCATTACACAATGGCCTCTCCAAAAATTGACAAGGATCTAAGCTACCCATAATGGATGCTTTCCAGTTCAAGTCATATGCCACGACGTTTGCCTTTCCCGAATGATAGATAATGGTAGTATCATAGAAATTTAGTTACTTGATCCATCTCTACTGCCTGGAGTTTATCTCCCTCTAGCTCATCATGCTGAAGACTATGATGGTTAGTAAAAATCTCACACTAAATCCAATATAAGTAATGTCTCTAAATCATGAGTGCAAACACTACCACTACCAAGTCATGAATGGGGTAGTTACGCTAGTGAACCTTCACTACCACGATGAATACACAATAACTCAACCATGCTGCATCAAAACGCAACCTAGACTAACACCGAAACCATCATAATACATCGAGAAACTCTAACCCTCAGCTAGCAAGGTCAAAACTGGCAATGAAGTCAACAACTCTTTTAGGCTCAAAAAGCCCAACTAACACTCCTCAAACCACTAAAATGTCATATCATTCCTAGTCAACATAGTCAAGGGTGTCGCAATTAATGAGTACCCCCTAACAAAACACCGATAGTAACCAGATAAACTAATAAAAATTTAAATCTCAGTAACAGAGGTCGACCTCAGCCAATCACACACAACCTGACTCTTAGATGGATCAAATTTAATCCTAGTCTTGGATGCCACATGCCCCAAGAATGCAACGTAATCTGACAAAAACTCACACTTTAAGAACTTGGCATAGGGCCTGTGTTCTCTCAATGTCTGAAAGATCAAAATCAAATGTTGTTCATGATCAGATCTATGCTGCGAATACACAAGATATCATCAATAAATGCAATCAAAAGAGAATCTAAGTAAGTCTTAAGCACCCTATGCATAAGTCCATAAATAATGTCGGAGCATTAGTCAAACTGAAAGACATAACCATGAACGCATAATGATCGTAATGAGTCCTAAATGCTTCTTCAGAATGTTGTCATTCCCAATACTCAACATGTGATAACAAGACCTAAAGTATATCTTAGAATACAACGTCTCTCCCTGACCCTAGTCAAAAAAATCATCAATCCTCAACATAGGATATTTATTCTTCATTGTAACTTTGTTCAACTACCGATAATCAATACACATCCACATAGTACCATCCTTCTTTTTACCGAATAAAATCGGTGCACCCCACTGAGGAATTCCTGATGAATAAAACCCTAATATAAAAAATCTTGGAGCTTAACCTTCAACTCTCTTAACCCTGTAAGATCCATGCGATAAAGAGAAATAGAAATGGGCTTAGTTCCCAGCTTTAAATCAATAGCAAAATCAATATCTCTCTCTCTGGTGGTAGGCCTAGTGGTTCGGTCAAAAACATATCAAGAAACTCAAAAATGGCAAGGACTAACTCAGGAGTAGGAGTGTGTGACCGAACATCATGAATGTATGCCAAATAAGCCAAACATCCTCTCCGTTCCAACCTTCTTGCCTGAATGCAAGAAATAAACTTTGTCGGTGCACGGCTACTAAAACCCTACCACATAATCATGGATAAAGTACAAACAGCTACGGTAATAGTCTAGGAATAACGATCCAAAATCGTACGGCAAGGGGAGAACAAATCATGCCTAGTATAATATCAAAGTCTACCATATCTTAGCATCAAGTCTGCCTAAGTATCCAAGCATAAAAAGAAATCATACATGACCTAATCACCCAATCTAATACTAAAAAATACCCTACAGGGGTAGCAATACGTATAAATACTGATAATGTCTCACTAAGCAACCCCAAACTGAGTGGAAAATAAATATAAAAAAAATAAGATCAAGTGGATCTGGGGTAAAACAAGGCTGACGTAGGTATAAAACACACAGAAATCAAACCTGTAATAATAGCATTTGAGGCTTCCATCTATAGACCGGAGGAATAACATATAGTTAGCGATCACCTGCATGATGACTGTTATCATGACCTCCTGTCCCCTACCTCTATTCAGCAGAGGTACTAACCTCAAAGGCTATACAGACCGAAGAACAAGCTGATTAGTGCCCCCTCAGAGTGTTCAAGCATAGTGGACCATAATGTCATACTCAAAACATGGCCTTGATGGCACACTCTTTCGGGAACCTCTACTAGAACCAACTTAATACCATGTTGAGAAGATCCATATCCCCAAGAAAACTGAGCTGGTGGAGGTGAAGAAACCTGTAATGAAGTTTGCATTGTCCTGCTAGATTGACCCGTTGCATGATGAAACTTCCCACGGCCCCCAGAATGGGACCCTCTATATCCTTTATGTTATTACGATCTCTTTTCACTGTGAAGTCGTTGCTCGTGATGAAGAATCTCACAAGTACTAGCATAATCAACTATATTCATGAATGGTCAGCCATGATAAACCAATAATTCCACAGACTCTCATAGTCTATCCCGCAACCCATTAGTGAACCTGCGGACCCGTTCCGCCTTTGTAGGCATAAGTTCCACCCCATAGACAGACAACTGATGGAAACGAGCCTCATACTCTGACCCCAACATAGAACCTATTTCAATCTTTTAAACTCCTCTCGCAGCCCTCGAAACAAAATTCTTCATGAACACCTTGTACAACTCAACTCATGTCAATGGAGTGAACCCGCCAGTCTGCAACCAATAAAGTCTCTCCACCACTATTTGGTTGCACCTCACACCTGGTAAGTAGTGAAAGCCACTCATGGGTTTTTGGGATACCCATGTTACCCAATCTCTATTTACACTCCTTGATAAACTCATGAGAATCTTCCCCTAAAACTCCAGTAAACCCAGGGGAATCTAATCTTAAAAACCTCAACAAGAGTGTCTGCTGTGAATCTATCATAGCCACCTGTTGTTCATCAGATGGAACAACCATTGGTATCGAAAGAACCTTAGGAGGTGTAGGAACTACTTCTGGTGGGACAGGCTGCACCAGTTGAAAAGGTTGAACTGGTGGAATTGGCTGCACTGGAGGAACTGCAGTGGAAAGTCTGTGGTACTAGAACTACTGTATGTGTCCCATCAATAGGGAGACCACTATAGGCATTGAGCAACTGCCACGAGATATTACAGATATTTGGAAAAAGTTTTACAACAAGCGCTGCAACTGGTGCTGCAGGCATTGCTAGAGTCTCAGGAGTAGCAGCAGGAGTAGGTACTTCCGCAGGTGCTCTAGTAAGAGTTCTGACTATCTTCTTAGCATCTAATGAACATGTATGAGGCATATGCGAAAGAGTGATGAAAATGAGTGAGAACTTTCAAGAAACCATCAAGAATGTACTCATGACAAAAGATTCAAAAAAAGAAATTACTTTCCAACATGTAACTATAGCATCCCAAAGATAAGTCACACACATCTCCAAGCCAATCTGTAGGACTCTACTAGACATGTGTTCTATACACTGACACCAACAAACTTAAGGCTCTGATATAAATTTTTCACGACCAAAGTTCTCGGATTATGATTGGCACCTACTATTCTACTAGTAGGAGAACCAACCCCATAGCCCAATGCTGAATTGGAGAGCTAATACATCAATTGCGGAAAGCACGGGTACAATAACTAAAATATACATGAAAGGAAAAAACTCAAGGTAAGGAAATTATAATGAGTCAACAAATTCCCAAAACCCGAAATCAGTATAACAAAATAGAACCTATAAGAACAGAACATAAATCCAAAAGTCTAACATAAACGTATCTCAAAAAGTACAAGGAGACCAATCAAAATCTGAAGAGAATCAGGAATAGCTGGACGTCAAGCTCACCCTGAATCTCTGAAGTAAGTAGCAACAAGAACAATCAGCAAAACCATAATAAATGTCATCCATTAATACTCAGATCTACACCAGGGGAACAAGTGTGGTATATGTACAAGTCGCGAAACAACCTGTACCTAGTAGGCTTCAAGGACCTACTGGCACATAAAAATAATAAAAGTAATAAATAACAAAATACAATAAAGTAGGGTCATAAAGACAACTAGTACATCATGGAAGCTATTAACTTAGATAAGATTGAAGAACGAGTAGAACATGTTATTGCTAGTTAAATCACATAACAGGATCTCAAAAAAGAAAGATGCATATACCTGAAATCCTTGCAGTAATATATGTGAATAATAACATTAATAAATTAAGAGTCAAATAAAAGATTTGGAGAGAATGTGGATGATATACCAGTAACCTCAAAGTAAGGGAAGGGCAATTAATCAAAGGATACCTCATATAAATATCCCAGATGGCAAGGCAATCTCACATACAAACAGTAATGATAATTAAGCAGTAAATATAATAGTAAATTACCACTACCAATCCCCCATAAGAATGGAAACATACACAAAAAGCACACTCACCTGTAGGACTCCCACAAAATCAGGGGCACACTAAAGAAAACAAGTGCAGAAAAGTAAATACACACCATGAGGTAACTAGTTTTGTGTATATTTCTCCTCCGGTACCATAGGCCCAGTAGAAGAATCCATGGAAGGCTAACCCTAGTTCCCATATATCGTTTCTCTATACTATACCCTTTCTCCACATCTCCTTAGCCCAGAGGCAAGGTCTATAAGGTACGCCTACCATGTACAATCTCTAACGTCATCATAATATCACATCCCAAACCATAGAGCCCAAAGGGTATTAAAATCTAGCGTTCGATGCTTCATATCAAGAGTCTCAGTAAGCTATAATCTCAACAAATCATGGAATCCAACGCCTTAATATAATGGCATCACCAATAGCCTCAATGGAACAAGTATCATCAAAGTCTCTAAAATAATGGGTGTGATAATCAAAAAGTTGTACTCACTACCAAACATAGCCTGACTCAAGTCCTAGCATTAATTAGTCAAATGACATTTTTCCAGTGCCAGGGTATGATGCCTGGACTAAAAAAAGTGAAAATAGTGATAGTGGGTGCTCGATACATTTTTGAGTCTAAAACATTAAAAGATCGTTTATCTTATATTACTATCAGAATATTCCAAGTTATCATATGTTGTTTCATTATCAATCATTATCCTTATTATCTGTATCTAGCCTCCACTACATCAAAATCAAGTAGTGATATGACCCCAAAGCCCTAATGAACTCTCAACACAGAGCTTCTGGGTCAACCTCTCGTAGAAAAAAAGCACAGTACATAATATACATAGAAAACCTATGGCATGCATAGGAGATATAAGCTACAGATAGAAGCACAATAAACAGCCCAAACCAAAGGGAAAAACATAAAACCAACCCATGCCTCAACATTCTACAACTTCCAGAGTCACCCAAAAGCCATCACAAGGCTAATTCTAAGTCACGGGAGTCGTATTTCACCGAATGCCAACATAGAGAACAAATGTGGAACAGAATGAAGAAGCTCTCCAAGTACAAGGTAACAAATCTAGAAACCCATCCTACAGATGCAATTTAATATAATTATATAGCTATATACCTAGAAATATCCCTACAAAGCCTCCTTGTTGTCCGAAGAACAAGCACTTCAAATCTTAAATGTCACTTCGACTGATGTCAAATAATCTCCAATGACTCTGAAACTTGCAAAATAACAATCCAAGGATCAATATGATTCGAACAATATAAATTACACTATGTTTCGAACCGGGTCTACGTTGGGGCTAAAACAGGCCCACAGGCCTCGCTAGCTATAATCAAAAATAAACTTTGCCATAAGGTCCATAGAAACCCCAAAACCCCATGCTCTAAAATGACCATAATTTAAGTAAGAGAATGTTTTTGAACAGCCTAGGTGATATTGAGTATAAAGGGGGGGTTAAAAATTCAATGTTTCATCAATTTATACAAGGGAATATCGATTTATACAGTAGAATTTGAAAGGGAAAGACTACTACAAAGTGAAATAGCCCTAATAAACAAAAATTAACTCAATAATTTCATATACAATTAATGAAACCAAGAGTACATACATAGCGAGTCAATGGAGGAAAACCCCTAATTTTTATGGAATTAAACGAATAAAATTACTTACCATGATTGAGGAAGATGTAAGGAATTTCCAAGAAACCTTTCTACAAATTTGGGGATGTTTCCAAGGAAAATAACACAAAATTGGGGGAGAAAATAAGAGAAAAAGTTGAGAGAATAATGAACCAAAGCAGGCGGGAAACTATTGAAATAATGCTCCAGACGCAGATTTATTAGCTATCTTATGCAGATAAATCAGCATTCCCCTATAAACTAGAAATTCGGGAGGATATCGATTTATTGGAAAAAAATGCAAATCAATCAGCACTCCCTGAATTGGGAACACCTCTGCAAGTACCAATTTATTGGTCATTTGACCATGGCTTGAAACACAAGGGCATGTACCGATTTATTGGTACAGAAGATCAATTTATTGGTATTTTGACCAATTAATTAGTCTATGCCTGCACCAGCAATACAACTATATTTGAATTTTCAACAAGGGGTTTGAACATGAAAAGCATTCTAATTTTGGCAAACCAAATATGCATCTCGCATGAAAAACATATTACAGGCTCAGCGAAAATGAAAAAATGGGCATCAGAGATCGTTTTAACAAAGATGACCCTCAAACCTATAATGACCCTTAGGTCATTTATGAGAAATACATGATGTTTTGCATTCTAGAGCTTTCCAGTAATTGTCCTAAGTTATTTATGAGTTCCTGGGATGATAGTCCGGTTCCCTAGAAGCTCAATTGAGAAATATCTCAAATAGCCAATTTTATAGCCTAAAACTAAGTTACATTGACTTTGTTCGACTTTCCTTCAAAAAAAGCTCAGTATTAAATCCTAACAGTTTAGTTAGCTTTGGAATGTAAAACAAAGTCAAGACTGACCTTAAGTTCATGTTGTTTCGGAGTTTTTATTTGCAATTTGTGTCAATTCATGAATTTTTGTTAAGGACAATTTAGATCTTGAGTGGTATTTTGGTGTTCAGAGTACCGAAATGAAATACGAAAGCTTTCAAAAGCTCCGAAATTGTGATCTTAAGCTAGTGAGAGTTTTGGTTAGCTTATCGAACATGTCTTTGTAATTTTGAGGTGTTGGTGGGAGTTTTATGGTTCAAAGCCTAATTATTGTGTGAAATGTTATTTCGGATGTATGTGCATAGTTTGTTTGCATAAATTGTAATCCGAATGCATTTTGGGTGGTGAATTGGATCTTCTTATTGCTTTCTATTGTCAAAACCTGCAACTGATTCTGGAAAAATTTCTCATTGCAATCGCGGAACCTTTCAATGCAATTGTGATGAATCATAGTAGTTCCTCTATGTAATCGCGATCCAGGCTTATGCGATCACAATGTGTTCTAGTAATACTCTTAAACGTGATGTGTTCCATCTAATACGCGATCGCGATTCCCCAATATCCCTATACTTATTGTGATCGCAATGTGGTATTTCACGACCTTGACGTGCAAAATAGTTCCTATAAGCAATCGCTACCTTTCTTCACTTAATCTTGATGAAAAAATTACTAGCAGTATAAATAATCCCTGCAAGACTTTTCTATTCATATTACACAAAACCTTTTATGTTTTAACTCTAATTCTGTGTGAAAACCCATTCAAAACATCAAACCAAGGCTGAGAAAAACCCCTAAGTGTTGCCCCTTTGATTTCCACGCATAACATATTAGGAATTTAGTCAATGAGGGGAAATATACCTGAAATCCTTACAATAGTATATATGAATAATACAACAATAATCATGAGTCAAAAGATGACAGGAGAAGAACATGGAAAATATACCCGTAACCTTAAGTGAGAGATGACTGAGTGGACAACAATATACAAACAGTAACCTATATAACACGAAATATCTTGTAAC
>JBDJHY010218273.1:0-11257 GCA_039654485.1 Withania somnifera | reverse complement strand
GAAGAAGAAGAAGAAGAAGAAGAAGAAGAAGAAGAAGAAGAAGAAGAAGAACCCAATATACCATAACAGAAAATAAATCCCCTAGAACCTGGTGTCGTGGTTGTCACGCATCTATATACAGAGTAATACAAAATACAACCACAATGGGACAAAAGCTACAAAACAGCTATCAAGGATCTAACTAGAATAACTACTAAGCAAAAGGAAGAACGGCCAGCATAGACGCCAACTGCTCACCATATCTTCTGAAACAGTACCAAACTAGCTTGCTTAATTGTGTCCTCTCTGATGATTCGTTCTAAGACCTACATCATAAAAATGTAGAAGTGTAGTGTAGGTATAAGAAACAATGGATACCAAGTATGCATCATAGGGTAACCAGGAAAAAGTAAGCATAGGCAAGGTAAAAAAGCAATCATAAGCAATTAGGGTAATAACACGTAATAACCAACAAAAAAAGGATAACAACATTAATAGCTAGTAAATGCTGTGAAGGATCATCTATCAGCGTGTACAGTATCAGCTAACAAGTATGAAGAAGTGTCAACTACCAGAGTATAACACATAGAACCTAGGACACAAGAAAATCATGAAAAAACACAACACTTACCTGGATCTCCAACCTAACCAACACATGCTAGGACCAATAAAAGAATACAAAACCAATAACAATATAAACTAACAATAAATACAAAAAGTGTATGAATGTACCTAAAAGACACAGAAAGCAACAAACAAAGTCTACTAGAAAACAAACTCAATCGGCATCCCATGCTACCATAGGTACAACCAGGAAACCAAGTAACCCAATAGGTAATCCCCCTGTAAGTCCTGAAGAGTACAAATCAATGCATAGGGACAAAATACAAAGGGGTGCTGAAAAGTAGATAGTGCACGTACGTACCCTTCCTAGTACAAAGACTCTGCCAGGAGCAGACCCACTGAAGCTTCCCAATATACTTATCACACATACTCCAGTATACCCCTCTCCTGGGATACAACTCATACCTAATAGGAATAGCCACCACATTGAGGTCCAGGATAGATCTTATCCAACGTATAAAATCCTCATGAAAATCAAGCTAGTGAAATAGTCATCAGGGAAATAATACAAAAACTCAGGCTCATACCGTATGTCATATCAAAATGGAAACTCAAGTCCATCCAAATAAGTGAATTAGAACCACAATAAAATCCAACTTGTTCCATGTACGCAATACCCAAAAATCAGAGTGCTAGGGGAAAATAGATTAGGTAGTGCGAAGAAATAGCTACATACTGCTACCACAGGGATACATATAATGTATAAAAAATCCATTTTCAATTATTACTATGTCAAAATCAAGTTACCTTTTTAAAATATTAATGCATGCTCGCAACATAGACTCAACCAATAGGCTAAATTGTTCTACGGCTGCTAAATACAATCCACAAAATGGACACCAAGGACTAGTCACAAGGTATACCCTTTTCTATCCCAACCAAAGTCCCGAGCCATGAGTAATATCACCAAAGATGTCACAACTTCCCAGAGGGTGACTGTTAAGGGATAAGTACATACATATACACGGGAAAACAGGGATCTATCACAGCTCATGCCAATATCAATCACTCCCAGACTCGTATCGGGCGGGGTACAATATCATCACACAGGGATGCTAACTATCCAACGAAGACATATCTATCTATCTATAGCCAGGTGACCACACACATACTAATCATACATAATACCTCATGTAGAACACAAAATAATCAGCCTACCTCGATCGACTCTAAAGCTACAAATATAAACCATGGGATAGATACTAATCTCTAACCATTAGGATAATCCCCTCCCCAACCTCAATACGTTCCAGAGATAGCATAAACATGCAGGAGGGCCTCGTAGCCCTAAGGAAGTATAACAAATGATAAATCCACCTAATAAGGACATAGGCTAAGAAAATCACGACAACAGGGCTCCAAACATATAACCAGCCCCAAGCTGGACATTTAACAAGCATATAAAATACTAGATACCCAATATGAAAGAAGTAAGTCGTAACCTACCTAGACTACTACAGTAACCTTGAGAAGCGCACTAAGATATTCGAAAATCACAAACAAGCTCAGAATCGCATGAAGCTAGCAAAACATAATGTACATATCATAACGAGTAAAACCATACCCATATTACTATAAAAATACTTGAGTTGGATTTCATGGATGAAAATGGGATTGTAAGCCCCACAATCCAGAGAATAAAAATAAAAATACCGACATGTAGAGCAATTTCTAGGAATGTGAGGTTCTAAGTTGGGCTTAATTCGATAAAAAAAAATGAATGAGATATTAGCCTTCAAAGTTAGGAGTATTAAACTTTACACTTGAAAATTGAATGCGGAAATGAGTATAACCATTACCCGGGACGACAACAAACGAGTTCAATAATATCTCCCCTCTGATCGCCTTAAAATGTTGTTGCGATGGACATATCCCAAATTTGAGTAACTTAATATAGCTAATTGATTTATCGTCGAGGGTTAAACATATCATAAAAATATTTTCGCGCAACAACCCCTTATTTGCGAGGTTAAAGGCATTGGTACGATCTTCAATGATTTAGATTGTAATTGAAAAAAGAGAAGAAATGCTAAGACTTCACTTATTTTATAGCTTATAAGGATATATCTATATATAGTGAATAGGATTAGTCCTACTAATTATTCAAGTCCACTACTAATATGATAAGCTAATTAATGATTTAAGGGGTGGCCATCAATATATATATATATATATATCATTAGTCGCATATATATAACCTACATGTATGTGACTAATGATACTTAAGTTGTATGATTAATTAGTTAGCAAGTGGAAGCAACAAATTAATAGAACAACATTTCACATAAAACCTATCCTTTGATATAATAAAATGTTCAATATAATTAGACTTGCTATTTTGGTTAAAATATTTATAGCTTAGCACTTATCATTAAATAATAATGTATGAGGCTAGATTATTTCAAAAGACTATGTCATGAACTTGTCAATACTTTAGAAAGATGCTAAAAAATATATCTTTTATTTTTATTAAAGTAAAGGACATAATTATTATTTAAAATAAAATAATTTAATCTAGCGGTACAACACTGTAACTAAAGCCTCGAGATTCGAATCAAAAGTCCTTCTAGACTAAAGTATATGTTCCATAGCTACCGAAACTGACAAACCGATGATACGAGGTCATTTAATCCAAGAAAGGTTCGGAGAAGCTATAAATAAAAAAGGGAACCAAGATATTGAACTGCTAGGGAACAAAATTTTCGGTCCCAACAAGTCACGAGTGGTCTGGGAAAGCTGGAAGAATGCTCTAAACACAAAGAAATTACAGAATTATGAAAATGACCTCGAGGGACATTACAACATCCCCCATTGAAAGAACTTTCGTCCTCGAAAGTTAAGAAGAAAGGTGTACATGAACACTCAAACAAATTCTCATACTGGTTTGTGTAGCTCTATCTGTCATACAAGTAGCCTCTATAAGCAGAAAAGTGTCCAACGAACTCTCATAATAGTAGTATCTATGAATCCGGGTCGTTCGCATCATTCATCAATAATAGACTCAGGTTGCTCAACACAACATAACCAGTTATCTAATCAAGCTGAATTATAATGAAATCTATAGGAGGGGCCTGGTGTATAACAAGAAGTTATGGAGATGTGGATTAAATAGGGTGTACCGCCACTGGAACTAAAGGTATGGCTAATTTGTAGGCAACCCCACTAATTTTCTCCATGATCTCATACGGCCTCAAATGAGCCTGCAATCTTCAAGTCCCCAGCACAACTCAAGAAGCAAAGTCTATAATATGTGTAGCTTCTCTGTCTGCTCTGTGCTATCTGAAATCTAACCTGAATAGGTTCGAATCTCTTTGTAGCATCTCAAATCAAAGTCTAAGGTCAAATCTGTCACAAGTATACTAATCCATAGTGATTTGCAACACTTACCGTACCAGACTACGAATAGCACCATCTAAACACTAGAATGGTAAGTTCCATCATATGAAGCTTTATTAAGGCCAACCACAATTTCTACCAAAATAAGGACATAAGCTCGCAATATATTCTGAGGTACCCAAATGATCCGTTCGGACTGACTGTGGATAGAAGTCAATAGTATACTGTCCTAAAAAAATCAAGAACTAAAATGGATGTCGCTGACTGAAATGATCGAAATTAGGCTCTCGTATACGCAAAGGACCTCTCTAATATAAAAATAGCAAGACTCTCTTCACATCTTCGCTATGCCTAGGTGTATGGAGTAGCTAGTACAACGGGCCTCGCGAATAATAATCTGAACCAAATCACCAACCATAATATCATAAAACTAATATCTATCCATAAAACACCATTAGAACCTAACATAGCCCTGAGGAAGAATATCCAAGGCTACGAGTCCCATGAGTACAATCGACCAACCATATCACAAACGCAAGAACCCAAAAGAAACTGATACCAACCGACTAACTAACAATACCAGATATGACAAATGGCAATTGTCTTTGCCTACAATGTCAACCCTTCGACCTAGAGACTAAAATCAGAATGATTATTTGAGAATCAATCATCAAAATCAATCACCAACCTAAAATCAACCCAAAGGGACATCTAAAACACAAGGAAATGATCACTCTAAGGTACTTTGCCATTTAACTCACATATTGGCAATAACTCAGGTCACAACTATAAGCTTAACTACCATTGTCTCATACCAAAACAGTGTCACAGACCAAGACATTGTGTTACCCAAAAAGCAAATAAACGAAGCCAGTGGTCATCACAAACTAAGAACGGGATGAATTCCAACTACTCATAACTTCCTGAACATAAGTACTCATAACTCAAAACCTAAGAGATTCTCGACTTCCATATAAAGGAAACAATCACCAAATTGACACAAAAACCCGGTATAAACTAATCACTAGTCCGTACACAAGAAATTCCAGCAAAAACTAATCCAGTATCTATTCACGAGGACCAAGCCTGTATGGCTACATCAAGATATTAAGGGTAGAAATACATCACATAACTTGACAGACTAAATCCTATGGAATACCACAACCTCAATCCACTAATAAAAGTCACTAACCACCTAAAAAGATAGTCACATGCCTGCAGAACAAAGACCAACCACTAGCAAACACGAACAAGGGGACCCAAAAGGCAAGATCTGAAACATCATTTAGACCTGGCATAGGTGAAGGATAACAATAGCTCTTCGATAATCCATGTAGAACCAAAGGAAAATATAACATAAGGAGTCAGAGATTTAATCACAAGAGTTATCCACTTTGGTTCTCAAGGACTAACCAATAAAAGCCTCGGGTAACACAACTCAAAAACTAGAGCTACCATACAACTAGTGGTTGAAAAAAATCAGCATGGGATAATAGGGCATCTTCCCACAAGAATGACGAAACATCAAACATGCAATGCTAATAAGAATTCATAAGGGACTAATTGCATGGCCTGAACGTAAAATATATCTCAATCAGCAAGGGCCTAATGACCCCTATCACATTGCCGAGATACACCGAACACGTCTAATTTATAATCATAATATATTAATTCAGTATCTAGGGAGAATATGGTAGCATGTCCATGCCTACCAAAAACACTAAGGCAACCTACCAACATAGGACTAACTCTACTATCTAACAACATCTATAGGTTAAAATAGCTAAGAGACTCAAATCTATTACTAGGATCCACCACTAAAAGTCCCCTCCTCATATTCTGGTAAATAAAAGGACCCTACGAATAATATCCACCACTCAAGGTAGGCCAAGACAAGGGCGCTCAACCCTCAGCTAAGATATAGTAAAGCCCACCTAAAAAAAGGAACTCAACCTCTGAATAACAAGGAATCATAGGCACCCCCTGGGCTAAAAGACAAGACCCAGACTGCCAATAAGAATCACAAGCCAGGTGCCATAAAAGAAACATATGAAAGAGGGCCACAAACATCAAAGGGCTAAAAAAGGCCTAAGCCCAATCTATGACACAACATCAGCAAGGGTAAAGCCACTCAAAATAGCACAAATAAAGTAACTAAGAAATAAGTTAGAGTCACACCCAAGTCAACATAAGCCAACTAGATAGGGAATAGAATAAAACCATGTCATAAATAGAGCTAAAAGTAGTTCACCTAAAAGTCCCTACACCATATCGCAAAAACAAAGGAAAGGACACTGCCGACCTTCCAGGCCAAGATATCCATAATGGGGGCACTCCTTGGCCTAAAAAACCAATACCTATACAAATATAACAAGTACTAGTAATGCCATCACCCACTCTAACTGACTACCGAGGCGAGGCTGCAATCGTGGTTGACTATATTGCCCAGCGCTGCAGGCACTCTCTAGCCCAATGAACTAACTCACAACATCATAACAACCATAAGGGGATTTGTGCCCTTTGAAACCTCTAGATGAAGTAACTTGAATACCACAACCCTGCAAACCTAAAGATGTACTCATAATGGGTGGATATCTGACTAGTATTGGCTGATTGAGGTAAAGTCAAAATAGGCTAACCAGACTGACCCAGTTGGACCTGCTACTACTGCTGAAATCTCTATCATATTCACTCATAGTTTGGGTATCACTAGAACTATGCTGAGAACTCAAAGGCAAAACCAGATGAGCCTGGCCTAAACTGTGGCTACTTTGACTAAGCTGTTGTGACAAAAGAGTCTTGGAAAGAGAGAAATCCATAGCCTCATATCTGTACCCGCCACATATAAAGAAATCCTTGGGATACTCATCCCTTCAATCTTGATATGGATCACTATCATCTCTCGTCGTCCGGTGGACTCCCTAACAACCAACCCATAATCCTCATGACAAGCCTTTACAAAAGCCACCAATTGTACAAAGATCTATCCAAGGGTATGCCCTACTACTACCAACTGTTTTATCATCATGCATAGCAAACAAACCAATCCTCTAAAGAAGTCTAACACCCTTTCATATCTCATGACATACGATGTAAGGGTATATCTAGTAATCTTTTCAAATGATGTTGCATAGCCCCAAATTGTCAAAGACCTCTGCTGAAACTAAAAAAAATCATCCCCAATCGATGCTCCTCCTAAGACACCTGTCAATACCTTTGAATGAACTTTGGGGTTTCTTGAACTAGCATAATAGTAACTGGTGTTGGAGCCCCATTTACCCTCAAACTCTGTGTCTAATGATTTGGTCTTTTGGCATTTGATTCTTACTCTGAAACTCCATATATGCGTGGCAATCTTACCTAGTGTCCACCGAGGGCCCCTTCCTTTCCATTAGGAAAGAGTAGAGTCAAATAAAATGATAAGAAACCCAATGACCATACAACACAGATAAGGAGTCAAGAAGTGAATTCTTTCCTAAAGAGTTCCCTGTAGCCCCCCAAATATAGGATACAAACATCCACGTACTGATCCGCGGGACTCTACCAAACACTTTATCCTATATCAAAAGACACCGGTGAACCTAGACTCTGATACCATCTGTCATGATCCAAAAATCAAGTTTTGATGACATCTACGTCCCACTTATAGACAAGCCTAATCCTGTCCCAGAAAATTAAGAGACAGTCCAGAATCAAGTACAAAAAAAAAAAAAAGGAGAAGAGAATAAAAAAAGGAGAAGAAGAAGTAGTAGAACTCCGCATACATAACAGAAAATAAATCCCCTAGAACCTGGTGGCATCGTTGTCCATCATCTTTATATAGAATTTTACAAAATACAACCCATAATGGAGCAAAAACTACAAATAGCTATCCAAAGTCCAAATAGAACAACTATGAAGATGGAAGGAAGACCGTCCAACATGGATGCCAACGGCTCACCGTACCTTTTGAAATAGTATCAAACTAGCTCACACGATCGTGTCTTCTCTAATGGCTCGTTCTAAGACCTGCATCACAAACACATGCATAAGTATAGTGTGAGTACCAAAAATAACGGGTACCTAGTAGCCATCATACGACGACCAAAAAAAGTAAGCATAGGTAAGGTAAAGAAGCGATCGTTAACAAATAAGGTAATAGCACGTATTGAATAATAGAAAAGGGATAATTGCATTAATAGCTAGTAAGTAGGGTGAAGGATCAACTATCAGTATGTGCAGCATCAGCTAACAAATATAGAGAAGATTCAAGTACCAGGGTATAACAAATAGAACTTGGGTCACAAGCAAATCATGAATAAATGTGACACGTACCTAGAGCTCTAATATAACCAGTACAAGGAGACTCCATGAAAAAGTCGTGTGCATCAAAGAAATTAAAGGGCTCTTCCATGTTCAATTGGGTAAAATTTTTGAATTAGATCATGCTATGGACCAATAAGAGAATACAAAATCAATAACTAGCCAAGCTAATAGCAATACAACAAGTGCATGAATTGTACCTATAAAAGACAAGAAGGAACTAACAAAGTCTACTAGGAAAAATACCTAGTCGGCATCCCATACTACTAGTAGATATAATTGAGTAACCTATTAAACCCAATAGGTACTCCCCTCGTAAGTCCTGAAAAATACAAATCAATACATAGGGATGCAATGCAAAGGGGTGCTAAAAAGTACATGGTTTCGTTACGCACCCTCCCTGGTACAAAGAGTCTTCCAGGAGCAGACCATAGAAGCTTCCCCGTATACAAGCTTCCCTATACACTTACCCCTCACTCTCTCGACTGCAGCTCATACCTAGTAGTAAAATCTCAGGCATAGCCACTAGTTCTGAGGATTCGTGAAGGGATCTCATCCTACATACAAAATCGTCGTAAAAATCCAACTAATGGCATAGTCATCAGGGCAAAAATGCCAAAACTCGGGCTTAGTCCATATATCATATCTTAGTGAAAAATTTAAGCCCGGCCAAATAGGAAAATCAGAATTGCAGGAAAGATCCAACTACCACAATGTAGGCAATACCTAGAAATTAGAGTGCTAGTGAGAAAATAGATCAAGTAGTGCAAGGAAGCTCCATACTGCTACTGCATTCGTGGATACAATTAACATACAAGAAATTATTTCTCGGTTATTACTCTGTTAAAATCAAGTTACCTTTTTAAAATACTAATGCATGCTTGCAACATAGAATCAACCAATAGGCTAAAGTCGTCTTCGACTGCTAACTAGAATCAATAGAATGGTTGTCAAGTCCTAGTCACAAAGTATATTCTCTCCTAGTCTTACTACGATCCCGAGCCATGCGTAATCACATCAATGATGTTATAACTGCCCAGAAGGTGCCCATTAAGGGCCAAGTACAAACACATATAGAGTAAAACTTGGAGCTATCACATCTTAGGCCAATACAACTCACTCCCAAGCTCCCACAGGGCTAGGGTACAATATCATCACACAAGGCTTCTAACTATCAAGCGAAACTATGTCTGGCTATCTATAGCCAGGTGACCTCACACATATTAATCATACACAATATCTCATGTAGAACACAAAACAATTATCCTACCTAGATCGGCTCTAAAGCCATCAGCATAAACCAAGGGATAACTACTAATCTCTAACCACTAGTATAATCCCTTCCCCAACCTCCCTACGTTCCAAAGACGTTTTGAAACACGCAGGAGGACCTCGTACCCTTAGGGAAGTATAATGTACGATAAAGCCAGCTAAATAGGTCTGGCCAAGATAATCACGGCAATGGGTCTCCAAACTAGTAACCCAGCCCCAAGCTGACCATTTACCAAGCATATACAATACTTAATACTCGATTTGAAAGAAGTAAGTCGAAGCCTACCTGAATTCAGATAGTAAGCTCGGGAAGCGCACTGAGATATTCAAAATTACGAACATGCTCAGATTTTCATGAATTTAGCAAAAAATAATTCATATGTCAAGACAAGTAAAATAAGATCCATATTTCTATATAAAAGCTCGGGTCTAATTTTGGGATAAAATGGGAATGTAGGCGCCACAACCTAAAAAGTAAAAAATAAAAATAAAAATACCGACAAGTAGAGCACATTTCCAAAAACTCAGGGTTCAAACTTGAGCTTAATTCGATAAAAAATGAGTGAGTTATAAACCGCAAAGTTAGGAGCACAAAACTTTATACTTGAAAATTAAATGCGGAAATGAGTATACTAGTTACCCGGGAAAACAGAAAACGAGTTCAATAATACCTCCCATTTGATCGCCTTAGGAAATTGTTACGATGGACATATCCTGAATCTGAATAACTTAAAATAGGTAATTGATTTTACCTCGAGGGTTAAACATATCATCAAAATATTTTTCCGCAACAACCCCTTATATGCGCGCTTAAAGACACGGATGCCATCTTAAAATGAATTTGATCGTAATTGAAAAGAAAGAAGAAATGCTAAGACTTCACTTGTTTCATAGCTTATACGGATATATCTATATATAAGGACTAGGATTAGTCCTACTAATTATTCACGTCCACTATAAATATGATAAGGTAAGTAATTATATATATATATATATATATATATATATATATATAAAACCTACACGTATGCAACTAATGATACTTAGTTGTATGCTTAATTAGTTAGCAAGTGGAAGCAGCAAAATGTTGTCCCTTCCCCTATCTTTCACGTGCGGGTGGGGTATGACACATCACATTATGTAAATAATGGAATTTGCATAGCCTTGTTAAAAAATAGATACAATCTCTTAAACATATCAAAATTAATAGAATAATATTTTATATAAAATTTATTCCCTGAAATAATAAATATTTAATATAATTAGACTTAGTTAAAATATTAATATCTTACTACTTATTATAAAATAATAAGGTATGAGACTAGAAATTTTTAAAAACTATTTCATTACCTTGTCACTAATTTAGGAAGATGCTAAAAATATATTTTTTATCCTTATTAAAGAAAAGGACATAATTATTATTTTAAATAAAATAATTCAATTTAGTGATACGACACCACAACTGAAGCCCCGATATTCGAAACAAATGTCCTTCTAGACTAAAGTACGCATTTCATAACTAATGAAACTGACAAAACTACTATCCGAGGTCATTTAAGTTGAGAAAGGATCGAAAAACCTATAAATAAAAAGGTAACCAAGCTATAGAACTGCCAGTGAATCGAACTATCAGTCCCAGTAAGTAATAAATGATCTGGGTAGCTACAAGAATCCTCTTAATATAGAGAAATTGTGGATGTATAAAAATGACCCCGAAGTCATTACATAGACATATGTATATATA
>JBDJHY010218227.1:0-11258 GCA_039654485.1 Withania somnifera | reverse complement strand
TCGCATGTGGGTACTGTAATCGTACTGAGTTAGGGATGGGCCTAGAACTCGATCAGACTATTATACCAATATCCTGCAGCAGGGTGCCCAGGGAAATAAAAAGTTGTTTCCCTTAAATTTACATGTTCTCATGTGTTTATCTCATCCCAAATTCTAGGTTCTTAGCAACTGTATTCTCCTTATGTGTGGTTAATGGCTATTAGGAGTTTGGGAAGTGGTTCCTTGCTTTTAATTCGTCAATCTAGGTAAGTTTTCTCCCTATCTCCTTCTCTTTAAAGCTTAGTGATTGAGCTTCAATGGTGATTACTCCTTTTTTGGTTAATTGTGGTGTAAATTCTTGATTCTCAGCTGGGATTACTATTGGTTAAGATCAATGCGGTGTCGTGTGAGCTTTTTCCTGTTTCTCTGGTTACGTTCATGTACGATTTCAACGTGGTTAATTCTTGAGTATTTTTCTTAATTATGCATAACTTTTCTTGACCTTTGAGGAACTATTTAGGGTCCTATTAAACTCATTTTTGAACCAGGTGTTCCTTGTGCTGAGGCCTATCTCCCTATATTTTTTATTTTATTCACTAGCTATGAGGCATATGGGCCCATTTTTAGGCCTGATTTGAGACCCGAGTTGTATTTGGAAATATGGGTCTTATTATTCTCTTCTTGACTCATAGAGATCGTATTATTACTAGTTTTGAGTTGTTTTTGAAACTTGCAGAGTTCGAGCCTTTTTCTTTTGCATTTCTCAAGGATCTTTGCCAGCTCCTATGTAGGCTACGACTTCCCTTTTCTCAGACTGTGTGAGTATATGGTACTTATAGTATGACCAGATAGCATGTGGGTTAGGACTAGGTTTTGTCACCCTCTTTACCATGTTAGCTATGCCTGCTATTACTTTTTTCTCTCTCGCCCTATTGGTTGATTGGGTAGTGCCCTTTGGGCTATTGTGTGATCTTTGAATATTGTCACCTCCTAGTTTCTTAATTTATGATCACTATGTGGCTGAGTTTTGACTGTGATTCCTTGATTGTATGTCCTATGAGGGTGTCATTGGGCCCTAGGCCTTGGGTTTCCTTGGCATGGATGTCAGATTATTTTGTTAGGCCTCCTTAGGACCATGCCGTTAGTTTTGGATTGTAACTTTATTGTCGGTGAGTAGGGTACATAATAGTGTTATATGCCCTGTGTGACCTATATCTATTAGCTGGTGGCGTTTTGGTCAATCTAGATGTTGATTTACAAACCCGATCCAAGTGTAATGCTTCTAGCATGCCAAAAGTAGGTATTGGCTGTCCTGGTTGGGGCAGGTGGGTCTTTGGCCGAGCTACATGGATCCTAGATGAGTTATGCTTCGATGGATTTAGGATTTTCTTAGTGAGGTGTTTTGGTTGGTTTGTTAGCTACTTTATATGTTGGATAATTTTGTTTGCGACCACCATTAGTTACTGAAGCAGAGACGAGACTGGTTTGAGATGTGGGTAATCTGATGAACTAATGAACTAAGACTCTTCATTGAATGAATTTGTAAGGATTTCTACTTATATATGTATTATTTATGAGACTACTTATGGGTACAAAGCTATTTTCTCACAATAATAGTACATCAATTTCGATCTGTCACCTATGATGCTTTTGGTAACTTGGCTATGAGTTGGTTCTGATACTGACTTGAGCTTGTGATGCTGAGCTATGATCCTTAATGAGTACTGAGTCTTGGTACCTGATCCTGGATTTGAGTTGATAAGCCTCGACAGCTAGGAGGGACCGATAAGACTCTATTTTAAGGTCTTGGCATTTGAGTTAGGGCATGTGGGAGCTCTGGGTAGGTACCAATGTTCTACCACCACGGGTCCTACCATTTTGAATCGCTAAGGAGGCCATAAGAGGGTATAAGAATGGGATCTCCCATTGGATTAGCTTTCCCAGAAATGCGCCAGAGGAGTAGCATGCAGTGTTCTACTGTTACTTTAATGCTTCACTACCTCCTTGCATTGCATATTCCGCATTTGTTTGTGCCCTTCAAACCTAAGGGTGAACCCACATTGGGTTTTTTTATGTTCTGTTTGTAGCCATCTTGTTCGTATCTGGTGGCAGGCTAGGCCTTCAGTAGATTTTATTACTATCTTTAATGCTTACCTTAATTTCCTTTTCTTCTTTTACTTTATTAGCTGTGTATACTTTTTGTATTAATTCCTTAGTATTCCATAGTCTTGTACTAACTGGTAACTGTGGTGAAGCTCTATGTATGTGTTGCACTACTATTGGCCTTATTGTTACTTAGATTTGCCTTTATTTATGAATTTAGTTAGTTGATTCTTCTATATTATTTGCCACTTGTATAGTTGGATGCATTTCTCATTTTCTTGGGTGGCGAGCAGATACCCTGTTACTTTACTATCTAGCCTCATGTCTCTCCCTTAGTTACTTGTAGTCTGACTATTATCGAGGTTCCACGAGTGGACCAAGTTCATTTCCTCTATCTTCTACTTGATGACTTTCTACCTTAATTGCTATTTAGACTACTCCTTAGCTATACCTATGCTTATTTTCCTGTCATTACCTTGCCTTTATTGTTGTTCTCTTTGTTGCTTTATATGTACCTTATGCTCGCCTAATTGGCCTATCATGCCTACTGGGTACCTGTTATTATTAGTACTAATACTGAACTTATGCATCTTTTAGTGGTTCAGGGCTTAGTGAGGCTTATCTTTGAGAAATTGGTTCATGCAATTTGTCTTTTGGGAGTTTTATAGATCACAGTAAGCCTATGGAGTCCACACTTTCATTCTCCATTCATAACAACTTCTACCTCTACTTGTAGTCAGAGAAACTTATGCTTTTGTATTGTATAGAGCTGTTGTACTCTATTGCATCTAGATGCCTTATGTTCCACTAATTCCAGGTCTTGGGGATAGTTTTTATTTTTGTATTTTTGTTATGTCTTCATTTTCTCTTCTTCTTATGACGTATTTCTTGATATTGGGCCTTGAAGTTTCTTTAGTTTCTTGCCGCTTTGGATGATGGTTTTAGACTTATCTAGCAGTGGGACCCCATCGTGACCCGAGCTTTGGGTATAATAGATTGGTATCAGAACTTATGTTCACATGTATTATTGGTACAGAGGCATGTATTAAGTAGAGTCCCCTAGATCGGTATGTAGATATCTGTATCCAATATTCGAAAGGCTACAAGATGTTGTTAGGAAGATGATCACTTTTTGACTTCTTCTCGTGCTTTTGGTTGCTATTGTTTCCTTGAGATTGTACTTGGCCTATCTTTTCAAATGTCTAGGAAGATTCCTTTCACGGGCATTAGCAAGGGTTCTGCATATGTTGTTGAAGATATAGTTTAGGGCTAGATTCAGGAGGGGATATTTGGGTTCTTATTGGCCTCATCAACTATAGTATTCTAAGATAATTTAGGCTCTTGCAAATGTCATTACACCAGGTTTACAGGGCACCAGAATTAGGTCAGGGATTTTAGTGGACGCTTCAAGAGGGTATGCATGTGGTGATGGTTTTATCGGTATTTAGTAGCGTGTTTCAACAGTTCAGAACTATGTAACTAGATTCCACATTAAGTTAGTTATCCCCTCACTTTTCCCTAATGAGTATGATAATGTGCAGAGTTCCATCAAAGGTTAGTCTTGTCACTTTATGCCGCATAACGACATCTGGTAGCATCTAGATTCACTCTTGGGTGAGTCATGGGTTAAGTATTAGATCTAGATAAGGTATACCGTGATACATATGAGGGTGAAATAAGGAGGTTCCCACCTTGGAGATGGACTGGGTTGCTTTATTTATGGAGAGTTATGGAACTACACTAGTGGTTATCCCCATGCAGATGCTGGGTGGTCTATAGCGGTCATATCCCTCCTCAGCATGGTATGGGTTATGCAGGAAAGCATAGCTAGGGAACAAGTCAAGTTCATCACAGTTTGCACTCAGGTTCTTAGGGTAATGGTGATGGGGGAGAGTATCTAGTGGCTGTGTTAGGAGCAGAGCTTTGAGGGGATATTTTAAGTGTGGAGTTTGGGGTTATTAGGACAAGGAATTCCCTCAGTGAGGGACTATACCATTAGCATCAGTTACATCTTTACCTCAATTGGGAGTAAGTCAAGGTATGAGTCTCAGCAATGAGTGTTTCGATTATGGAAGGGTTGAATTTTTGACTATGGGATACCCCAATTATGGAGAATCCAACTAGATTGATCAACATATTCTTTTAGACACCTTTTGTCCTCCGATCAACGATGATGCTCAGGCTATTAGGGGTGGCCCTTAGGACTGTTCTAATGAGTCTTGGTTGAGTTATGGTTATGCCCTTGGTGTTCTACTTTTATACTCATATTTTTTCTTGTTTGAGCGATTTAGCGTTGGTGGAACCACAACCTCTCATTATTTCAGGTATTATAGCTTTAGTTCTCAACCTTTCTATAATCTATCCTGGAATTACTGCTTATATGGTATTTGGATTGCATCTCCTATTATGTTAGTCGACACTCTGTATATCTTCCTTATTAGATCTATGTTTTAGCCTTACTATTTCTAAGAGGAAGTAAGGGTCCACGAGGCTTTCGAGAGGGTTTTTTCTTTTAGTGGTGGATACTAGGGGTGATACTGGTTTTGTTGATTAGACTGGGTACAACATGTGCTATTGGTTCTGAGGTTGGTTGATATTTTGGTAGTGTTTCGAGCATGGAATGGTTACCCTACTTTTATACAATTTGGGGATGTTGCTCCACGTCCTTTACCATAAATCATGCCCGACCTACCTTGGTTGAGCGATAAGGGTCCCTAAGGCACTCACTAAGTAAAGGTTTGTCTTGTTGGTGGGTTGACTATTGGTTCTCAAAAGTACTCCTCAATCCTTGTGCTTCATGCTTTTCCTTGTGCTACTGGTGGTTCTTAGTGTTTTAGGGTTATTTCTTGGAGTTGGCTAGTCCCGTAGTCCTATTTGTATCCTTTTTGTATCCCCTTTTTATCTTATTTGTCCCTTCCTCCAAGATGTTATTCTCTAGTTACCAGCGTAGGTGGCCCATGTAGTTTGTGACTCATTCCTCCTTTGGTTGTCCCTCAGCTCTGATGTCTATCTTGCCACCGGTTAACTTCGGTTTCTTCTATTAGCCTAAGCATCTTATTTCTTTCCCTTCTTCTACATCCCTTGCCATGTACCGTGTTGGGGATCGGAGCCTGTACATCAGATTGTATTGCTATCCTAGTGAGTGGTTGTGTTCCTTTTATTGGTGGATTGGGTGTTTGGAGCCTCTGTAAATTTTTTCCTTGGTTAGGTTGATGTTTTAAGTTCAGTTGGTCTTAGGGTGCCCGCACAGGCCTCAGTGTTCTTTGTGGTTTGATGGTTGGGTTGGTTTTTTCTAGGAGTTGGTTTCATTGTGTGTCCTAGTTTTACCTTGGTGGTTCTGATAGTATGTCTTTGAGCTGCACAATGGAAGTGTGGTTCATAACGTGGGGTTGTATAGTGTTGGGAGTTAGAGTTAGTGGAGTGTAGGTGTGTGTTTCCATTCTCATAATGTTTTCTACTAGTTAAGGGTTGGAACTCTTTTGAGGTCTGGTGATGAGTGTATATTTATGGAGTCTGGGTTTGCACTGGGGAGACATAGGTTAGAGATTGAGTAACCCCTTTGGGTTAGGTAGGTGGTTGGAATTAGCTTTTTCCTGTGGTACAGTAACTTAGGATCTAATGGTTTAGTTAGTGGGCTGTGAGCTAGCATTGACAGTTATAGTGATCTTTGAGTTTCCATAGTTATAGCAAAGGATTTTGGTTATGTACTAGGGCTGGTGGCTGTGTGGATGCTAAGGTAGCTTTGAACATAGTGTTGAGTTTCAATTAGTTGTCTTGCTCTACTTAGAGAGGTTTGAATTGGTTCACAGTTATGGCTTGGTTCTGGTGTGTGATATGTTGTAGTTATTCTCAGGTTTGATTCTTAGTTCCAGGTCCTCAAAAATTCTTAAGTTCTGGTAGTGTCTACTTGATGGCTAATTGGTTTCTTGGCCCCTAGTTGTCAATGGTTTGCGCCTTGGCTTCGTCTTTAGTATTGGAGTGAATTGTTTAAGATTGATATGGTATTTCCAGTGAAAATACAGTTGGTGGCCTTTGTTGTTAAGTTTTTTTTTAGCTGGGGCTTAGAGGGGTTCTAGTGGAAAAGGATCATTTGACACGTGTTGTCCTGATAAGTTAGATTACCTGAGATATGGGAAGGGGCATGCAATCCCAATATGCCCTCACCTGTTCAAGACTGCAGGTGCTACACCATTCTTGACTTTTGAGGATGACAGTCCTTTTTAATGATTGAGGTTGTAATGACTTGTGTGGTCATTTACTTTTCCTTCAATGTATGCCATGTTTAAAGCCTTCTATTAGCTGCCCTAAGTCATTTATGACTTGCTTGAACTTGGTGGTTTGGTACCGTGACATCTCTATAGCTATTTATCTCAGTTCCATTTTAAGACTTAACCTTTAAATTGAGGAACTCGAGTGTGTAATTCTTAGAAAAATTCTTAGAATCAGATTTCGACAGTTCCATTAGTTCCGAAATATCTCGGTTAGTTAGACCTTTAGAGAATGTCCTAGGGGTCTCGTGATAAGGTTGAGCTATTTGTGCAAATTCAGCTCATCCAGAGTTCATTTTGGAGCATGGGATGGATTTTGATGATCAGAGTGTAAAATTAGAATTCAGACAATTTCTTTTTCTCCGGAATGTGGATATTTGGCTAGTCAAGTCATTAGTGCATTTCTAGAGGTGTCCAAGCTCCTTTTGAGGGTCCTTGTCAAAAGTTAGGAAGTTGGTAGTTCTTATTTAGTTTTGTTGGGGTTTCTTTTTGATCAAACTACCTCCTTTAGTCATTTTGTCAATTTTGTTGAGTCAAAATATGTTTTCCATACAAGTTTCATAGCTGGGTTGTTGTTGTTGGACTTTATTTCAATTTAGTGACCTTGCTTTGAAATCTAGCTGTTGTAGAAAAATATGCAGCCCCAGGTGTTTAGAGCGATCGTGCTCTTGTGATGCGATCGCAGTGATTTTCCTTATTAACCTTTAGCACGATCGCAATATAGGGATGTGATCACACTGAGATAGGAATTTTAGACTCTGTGCAATCGTGCGGTGGAAATTGTGATTGCACTAGGTTAGGGGATGGGCCTGGAGCGTGATTGCGTAACATCGCTCCCAGCCCTATGAAAGGTTGTTTCCTCAAAATTTCTGAAATGTTCTCATGTATTTCTCTCATCCAAATTCTAGGTTCTTGGCAACGTCTGCTCCTAAAGTGTGGTTAATTTCTAGTGGGAGTTTGGGAAACGATTCCTTGCATTTAAATCTTCATTCTAGGTAAGTTTTCTCCCTATCTCCTTGTCTTTAAAGCTTGGTGATGGAAATTTAATGCTGATTACTCCTTTTGGGTTAATTGTGGATTAAATTCTTTAATATTTTTTTGAATTGTGCATAACTTTTCTTGATCTTTTAAGGACTTGATTGGGGTCCAATTGAGCTTATTTTAGAACTATATGTTCATTGAGATGAGGCTTACCTTCTGGTATTTCTATTTTAATATAGGGCCCATGGGCCTATTTTTTGGCTCGATTTCCTTCTCGAGTTGCATTTGGAAATATGGGTCTTATTCTTCTTATCTTGGCTCTTATATTGTGTTGTTGCTAGTTTTGAGCTATTTTTGGCATCTTGTGGGAGTTTGGGCTTCTGTGTGCTCTTCGCGAGGATATTCGTTGGTGCCTAGGTAGGATACAACTTCCTTTTGTCAAGCTATGTAAGTATATGAAACTTATATAGTGACCGACTGACATGTGGGTTAGGAATTAGGTTTGATCACCCTTTTTACCATGTTAGCTATGCCTATCATTCCTTTATACTTTTTAGGCCTATTGGTTGATTGGGTAGTGCCTTGCAGTCTATTGTAGGATCTTTTAATGTTGTCACCTCCTAGTTTCTTCTTTGTGATCCCTCTATGACTAAGTTTTGATTGTGATTCCTTGATCATCTATCTCATTTGTCACTGGATCTCTGGGCCTTGTGCTTTACTTAGAAGGGATGTGGGATTATTTTTCTGGTCATCTTAGGCCAATTATCTGCTTTGTGGGTTTGGATTGTACCTGTATTATTAGTGAGTAGGGTGTAGGATTGAGTTGTGTGCCCTGTGGCCTACATCTATTAGTTGATGGCCTTTTGGTTGATCTAGATGTTGATTTACCGCACCTGATCCTAGTGCTATGTTTTAGGCTTGCCCGGAGTGAGCACTGGTTGTCTTGGTTGGGGAAGGTGGGTCTTTGGCCGAGCTATGTGGAGACTAGTTGAATTACACTTCCTGAGTGGATTTGGGATTTGGTTAGTGAGGTGTTTTGGTTGGATTTTTAGTTGACTTATATATCGAACAACTTTGTTTGTGAGCATGCACTAGTTACTAGAGCAGTGATAAGACTAATTCAAGATATGGGATAACTAGATGAACTAATAAACTAGGAATTTTCATTAAATGGATTTGTAAGGATTTCTACTTATATTGCATACTTTCTGCGACCACTTGTGTGTACAGAGTTATTTTCTCACACTAATAGTACCTCAATTTCAAATTGTCACCTATGCTGCTACTTGTCACTTGACTACAGTTACTTTTATACATCACTACCCCCCTTTCATTGCATACTTTCGTGTTTTTTTGTTCCTATCAGACCTAAGTAGGACGTTAGATGGTTTTTTTCCTTGGTATCCTTCTAGTTTGTATCTTTTGGCAGGGTGGGGTGCCAATAGATTTTGTTGGTATCTTCTATGCGTACCTTAATTACCTTGTCTTTTATTACATTATTAGTTGCTTCTACTTTGTATCTGTTGATTCCTTAGTAGTCCATCGTATTGTGCTAAATGGTTACTGCGCTGGAGCTCCAGGTATGTGTCACACTACTATTAACCTTATTTTTACTTAGGTTTGCCTTGTTTCTGTATTTAATTAGCTGGTTCTTGTGTATTGTTCCCTTTGTATAAGGAGATGCATTTCCTATTTTCGTTGGTGGTTAAAAAATACCCTGTTACTTTACTGGCTAGATTTATGTCGCTTTCTTAGTTTCTTGTAGTCTTGCTGTTATTGAGGTTCCACGAGTGGACCAGGTTCATTTCCTCTATCTCCTACTTGATGACTGTCTACCTTACTTGCTGTTTAGACTAATCTTTAGCCATACCGGTGCTTATTCTCCTGTCTTTACCTTACCTTTATTTTTGTTCTCGTTGTTGCTTTATATGTACCTTATGCTCGCCCAATTGGCCTATCATGCCTATTGGGTACTTGTTATTATTGGTAATCATTTTACACTTATGCATCTTTTATGGTACAAGGCTTAGTGCGACTTATCATTGAGGAAGTAGTTAGTGCAGTTTAGATTTTGGGAGTTTCAGAGATCACGGTAAGCTCATGGAATTCTGGCTTCCTTTATCCATTCAAAGAAACTTCAACTGAGATCATGGTAAGCTCATGTCATTCAAGCTTCCCTTCTCTACTCACAACAAGTTTTACTTCTTCTTGCAGTCCTAGACAACTTTTGCTTTGTATTATATAGGGAAGTTGTACTCTGTTGTATCTAGATTCCTTATGTACCACTAATACCAGGTCTTAGGGATATTTGTTATTATTGTATTTCTTTTATGTCTTCATTTTATCTTCTTCCTGTGATGTATTTATTGATGTTGTGTCTTGAGGTTTCTTCAGTTTCATGCCGCTTTGGACGATGGGTTTAGGCTTGTTTAATGGTGAGACTTGGTAGACGCTATCTTGAACCAAGTTTTAGTTCATGACAAAGTGGTATCAGAACTTAGGTTCATAGGTATCATTGGTATTGAGGCAAGTGTCTAGTAGAGTCCTGCAAACTGGTACATAGACGTCCTATCCAATCTTTGGGAGGCTATAGGATGCTCTTAGAAAGATGATTACTTCTTGACTTATTGTCGTGCATTGGGTTGCTATCGTTTCCATGTGATCTTACTTGACCTCACTTTTCTTAGATGTCTAGGAAGAGGCTTTTCATGGGCATTAGCGAGGGTTCTACTTATGTTGTTAGAGATCCAGTTCAGGGCTATATTTAGGAGGGGTATTTGGGTTTTCTTTCAACACAAGGGGTGCACCTCATTAGGTACTTCCGAGATAGTTCGAGCTCCAGAAAATGTTATTACACCAGGTTTATGGTCATCAGGATTAGGCCAGGGATATTAGTGTACGCTTCGAGAGGGTTGACAGGTGGCGATGATTCTATCATTTTTTAGTTGAGTTTTGACTATTCGAAACTATGCAACTAGATTCCACGAGATGGTAAGGATTACTCCTGCACTTTTCCCTACTGAGTAGACAGGGTGCGAAGTATCATCAGAGGGTTAGTCTTGTCACTCCGTGCAACTTCAAGGCATCTTGTAGCATATGTATTCTCTCTTGGGCAAGTCGTGGGTTACGTATTGTGTCTAATGAAGGTATCCTATGAGACTTATGGGGTTGGCGGTCAGTAAGTCTGCCGACAGGCAAAGGAAGGTGGTTCCCCACTTGGAGACTGACAGGGCCAAAGGGGTTTTCTCAACTGTCCTATCCGAACCAAGGAGTAAGTGGGTTGCTTTATTTTTGAAGAGCTGGGGAACTACACAAGGGATTGTCCCTAAGAAGATGTAGAGTGGTCAGCGACGTTCACAACCTCGCCTCAACATGGAATGGTTATCCAGGACAGAGTAGCTAGGGGATATGTCAAGTTTATCATAGTTTTCACTTGGGATCTTAGGGTAGTGGTGGTCGGGGAGAGAACTTAGTAGCTGTGTCAAGAGAAGAGCTTTTACGGGATACTTTGAGTATGTAGTTTGTGGAAATTGGGACAGCGACTTCCCTCAATGAGGTATTATACCATTAGCATCGGTCACAACATTACCTCTGCGATGATTTAGGAAGGGTATAGGTCTCAGCAGAGAGTATTTATCGTGTGGAAGGCTTGGAATTTGGTCTATGGGATTCCCAAGTTATGGAGGTTCCAACTAGCTTGATCAACAAATTCTTCTATATACCTTTTTTCCTATAATTAATGATAATGTTCAAGCCGTTAGGGGGTTCCCCTAAGACTATTCAGGTGATCTTGGTTGAGTTATGGTTATTCCTTTGATGTTCTACCTTAATTGTATTATATTTCTAGTTTGAGTGATTTAGTGTTTATATCCCCAAAGCCTCTCGTGTGTCAAGTATTAGTTTTTTAAGATCTATCTTGGTATTTCT
>JBDJHY010218217.1:0-11258 GCA_039654485.1 Withania somnifera | reverse complement strand
TTTCATATTTATAATCACGTTGGACATCCTATCATGACACGTTTGGAGGTTTCTAAGAATATAAAGCATGTATAAACATGCATGATTGATACCTAATTATTAATAAGCCCCAGAGAACAGAAAAAGCACCATTTCGTCCCACTAAAGAACTAACATACACTAGAATTGCAAGGAGTCATTGAAATATTATAAGACCTTAAAGAAAGGGTCATAACTTTCCAACTCCAGACTCGGTTTAACAGTAGGTTTGTTGCATTGTAAAGTAGATTTTGAGGGATTAGAAAACATAGAGCCTAAGAACGATATATATTTAGGAGATATACAACTATTTAGGATCACATCAAGGCTCATGGGGCAAATTAAGGCACATGCAAGTAACAATCTGAACTCTAGCTAACTTTTCAAGGTATTACACTTCTCATGACCTTGAGTCACACAAAAAAATAATTTAGCACTTTATTAAGGATTTTATAACCTAATATCAAGTTAGGATTCATAGGTCTTGGACTTCCACTCCCTTAATTAGGGGTTTTGACCCCCTATCCTTTTAATATTTTGATTCCCAAGTCTTTTTTATTATCAGTGTTGGAATATTTTTGTTGACGACTTAGTAAAGGTGGTTCACAATTTCTTTGCTCATTGTGTAAAGTTGATCCTCGGGGTAGGGTAGCTACCAATGAATAAATCAAAGACCTAAGGATGTTTCTAATACCATAAGCATGAACATAGAATGATTTAAACTATCGCTCGAATTTTTGGGGTTATAGGTGGTGGGGTTTGAAGAAATACGTTAAAGATTTTGTTGCTAGGTTCTTGAACTATTAACATGTGAAGTTTGAGTACTAGAGGTTGAGAGGTATATCAAAGAGTATGCCTATTACCAAGTGAAAGTGGGATCACATAGCCAGGAATTTCATTATTGGGTTTCCTATCATATCATATGGTTTTGAATCTGTATGGTGATTGTTGATTGGTTGACTAAGTCTGCTCATTTCATGTTGGTCAAGGTGAAGTATAGTGCTCATGAGTTGTCTTTGATTTATATTAGTCATATTGTTACACTGCACGGTGTTCCTTTATCTATTGTATCAAATTAAGGTACTCAGTTCACGTCTCACTTTAGGAAACTATGCAGCGTCAAATGGATGCTCATAAAGATGGGTGTATACAAATAAAATGAATATGAATCGTGGGCACTTGAGCATTACATTATGTTTACATTAAGTGTGATTTGACTTGCTTTATATATTCAATTGACATTCATGAATGGGTGTTTGTTGATTATTTGAGCTTAGTATTGATGTTTTTATTGCTTAATATTGGTTGTTGAGTCAAGGTTATTACTTGTGTTGGAAGCACATTAGGAGTACCATTAAATTACACAGTTTTTCTACTATTATTGTTGGCTATGATGTTGTATATATATAAACTGTGTGCATATTGCAATATCGTGGGTTGGACGAATGTTAGGCGTTTTCATCATTTCTATATATTTTTACTAACCGAGGATGCTGCTGAGTATCATTATCATTTACTCACCCTTATTTTTTTGCACTTTGTTTGTAGGTTCTATACTGGACCAGTCTTGAGCTTTCTTCTCTTTTAAAAGCATCATATTCCGAGCTACTCATAGGTAGTTTCCATTCGTCCGTAGTCTCTGATGTTTCACTTTTTTATTTCATTATCTTTAGTTTCATTGAAAGACTTGTTGAGATTTAGACCTTTTCTTTATAAATTCTAAACTGAGGCTTGTACAGTGGCACCCTAGTCTAAGGGTGTTATATTCATATGTTTCTCAGCTATATTAGTTCTATTTCATCATTTACTTTCAAATTATTGTTATTCTTATTAAATCATTGTTAGTTTCAGTTGACCTATCATGGTGGAAAGATAGGTGCCATCACGATTGGATTTCATATCATGAAATATTCAAAGGACCAGGTTGTGTGCACCTATCCAATTTTTTGTATTAGGCGTATGTCATATACGTGATGTTTAAGATGGCCATTAGAATGGCTGTCCTCACTCTTATTCCTATCCCGTGAGCCCTTATTATGGATCTGCTGGTTTTGATGTTGAAAAATGTAATAAAGTCAATGATACAGGACGTGATGCTCACCTTATTAATATTTTAAAGAAAATACAAGAGCCGGGATCAACTAACAGAACAATGGAAATCCATGGAGAGAATATTTCCCACCTCAGAGATATGTAGGCTATGACAAAAATTTGGGTTGATATGAAAGTTACAATCTTATACAATACTAAAGATAAGCCTCTAGTAGAATAAGAGAGTGAATATCTACTAGGAGAAAGTTGTGAGGAAGTAGAAATAGTGAGCCAAGCTTGGATAAGGGAACAAGTGCAACAAATAAAACTTCACGAGCTTCTATGTGATTGTCATGACCCAAAGTTCGGTCGCGATGACACTTATCTTTCCCAACATGATAAGTTAGACAAGACTAACAATGATAAAACAAGAAGAACAATAATCCAGAACTAAATAATGTAATAAAATTACTAAAGCAGAAATCATATATATATATATATATATATATACATAAGACCCAAAACTAGATTGACACTGTATAAAATCCCCTACAAGATTTATACAATAACCTTTAGTCTCAACAAGGTATTTAGTAAGTAAAGACACAACTAAATTCAAAGATGAAATAAATATTTGACACCTATTGATGTGATGGTCAACTACCTCAAAAATACTCAGAATGCTCTTGGAATGGAGATGGAAAGGCTATCATAAAGTTTTGGGAATTATACCTACATGATAGTGTAGAAAAGCAAGGAATGAGTACATGTTTATGGTACTTAGCAGTATCCTTTGCTGGTCTAAATATAAAGCAATGATGAACAACCCTACAATCCAGCCTCCCTCCAAATACTACAACCTATAGACAAGTATATATAACATCCCAGTCCATAGTACTATAATACAATGGAAATAGGAATCAAAGTCTAATGATAATAATCATAGAGATCACACTTATAATAATTATCCTCACGAAGACAGTCACAAACTAGAACATAAGTATCAAGTACTACCAAGTCCCAAAAAAGGAAACACTAGGTCGTCACAACAGATCAAGTCTCACAATATCACTCAGATATGCATATAAATAAAATCATGACCAATGAAATATAATGTGATAAAAATGAAACCATGAAGCATGCCTTCCCTATGCTTACACACCGTTGATGATAAATAGTTACAAATAAGACCCATGGTAGATAGCCAACCCATTATTGGAAGAGACATCATTGTATATTATAAATCATGGCCCATGGGGGATATCTAGGACATGACCCTAATGTAGTCCAAAAGAAACCCCGTTACATCCTATTAATACCTGGTCAAACCCCTAGGTTCCAAACAATACTAAGTAGAGACCTTAGGTTCTAATTACCAAATGACCTCAACAATGTACGTCCAACAGAAACCTCAGATCCCCGCATCCGCAAATCACCACCACAACTCAGTTTCCATGCATAAGTATCAAAAACTATACACATAGTAATGAAATCATAGAAAGGGGAACTCAAACAATATCAAAAACAACTCAGCCTATCAAAGGAAGTCACAAGTCAATTACCCAATTATATCATATTGGCCTCAACTGGGCATCACAATCCTCATCTCAAAAGTATCAATAAGCCATCACAAGGCTACCCCAATATAATTTCAGTTAAATATAATGATGCAACCTCAACACTTCATCACAATATAGGTACTTAAGCAAAATTAAGTAATAATGGGCATAAAAATCTAGAATTTTTTTCACTAATTGAATATATCATAGTATGATAATATGTTGCTAGTATAAATTAAATTAATCCTAATCAATGCACTATGACTAAAAATTAATGCGATAATTCACAACAAAAATCAATAGAATCACCATATCAAGTAATTTCTCATTTTAAGCCAAGCATGTTTGATACTAGCATCCAGTTGGGTCTGATCATTTAACCTACCTGGGCCCCCCTAATATACCCATTAATCCCAATTACTAGTAATCTAACAATCAAGCACAAAAACATTATAAAAATACCATAGAGACCTCAACTTATCTTAGTACCGAAGAACAAATATCAATGGTGAGCTTTCCCCTTTTGTAACTCCTCTAAATGTACACGATCTATTCATAAACACAACATACACAATAGAATACAAAAATCGATACCAATATATCAATAATTTAAAGCTTTAATAAAAAATCCCCCCTGATCCCACAAGGTCAAAACTATTATTTTGGGAAAGAATGTTGTGCATCACATGGGAAATCTAAGTATCAAGATTTAAAAAAATATAATCAATTTCATAATCCAAAATAAATATTCTCAAATTTTTGAGTTTAAACTTTAAACCACAATTTTTGATTCAAGAATTAATGACCTACATGATTATTTTCTTTCTGTTATGCTTTCACTATGTTTAAAGCATTATATTACCTACCCCAAGTCATTTATGACCTTCTAGGGTCAATAATTTGGTTCCCTAATAGTTCTATTTCCTGTTATCTCAGTTTTCTTTTTTTTTTTTTTTTTTTGAAGGCTTAACCTTGAAAAAGTGGATCTTGGAAGTGAATCCTTAGTAAAAGAGCTCGGAATCAAATTTCTATAGTTATGTTAGCTTTGAAATACCAAATTTGGTCTAGTTGGACAATTAGTTCAAGTCCTGGGGGTTTTTATTTTAGTTTTAGATATTTTGAGGAAATTTAATTCAGCAAGAGTAAATAATTTAGCCTGAGTTAGGTTTCAATGATCGGAGCCCCGGAGTTTTCACTAAACAGAGCACTGATAGGAATTCTGATGCATCCATCATATTTAAGAAATTGATTTTGGTATGGAGTGTTATTGGTATACTTCTCGAGGTGTCATGACTAATCTTGGAGGTCTTTATGGAATTTTGAAAAGTTATCTCTGGTATAAGGGTCCTTTTTACTTAAACAACCATGTATGGTCGTTTTTTCAATTTTGTTTGTTCAGTAATATCATTCCATGCATTTTACATATTTTTATTTTCAAAATCCTTATCCTATTATATTCTAATCCCCTCGTTGAAGGTTTTAAAAGTTGTTGAAAACTTTATTTTTGCTACCATTTGTTGCAAACTCAAGGGTCCCTTCATCACTTGCCTTGGCTGCATTTGTGGGGCTTTACATGTTTTTCCCTCCATATTCATTGAAGTATGGTGAGCTTATGGGCCGTGTTCATGGTTCCTTGTCGCATTCACGGGGTCCCTCGCCCAACCTATAAATATTCCTTTTTCTAGACTATTTCCTCATCTTCCAAACTCTTTTACTATCTTGTATATATGTAATTTCTTAATCGTTTATGAGTAGAATAAAGGTGAATTGTTGGGTTATTGTTGGTGAAGTTGTGGGACAGAATTGGTTAGAATTTTCCATCATTTTGAGGTGAATATTCATGCATTTCCTACATTTAATTCTTGAAATATTTCATTCTTTTATATAAAATTCGCATGGCCATTTGGAGTCTCGTGGGGTCTATTTTAGCATAAATTTTAACCACATGTTCCTTGCACTGAGGAATACCTCTCAGTATTTTTAGTCTTATTTTTTGGGCTTCAGGGTCAACAAGCATATTCTTAGGCCCAATTTTTTACTTAAGTTGCACTAGGCGATGTGAGTTTTGTTTTGAGGTAAGACCTCTCCTTATGTATATGTACCACTGTGGCTATTATCATAGGAAGTGAGACTTCTCATTTTATGTTGTGAGATGTGATTTGTAGGTGAGACCTCTTGCATTATACTGGGAGCTGTGATTCAAAGGTAACACCTCTCGTGTTATGCTGAGAGTAAGTATTTTAAAGTGGGACCTCCCGTGTTAAGCTGAGAGCCGTGATTTAGAGGTGGGACCTCACAAACATAGATGAGATCCTTTATAGTTTTATCTTAGATATACCACCTTGAATTCATAATTATGCATTGTTTATACCCTTCGGGCTTATAGGGGAAGTGTGTTGGGTCCTTGTAAGTTCTGTTTATGCCTACCGACATGATGAGGCATCATGTAGGTCTTTTATATTTTCTTTTCTACTTGTACCTATACTGCCTTCCTAGTTACCTCTTTCAGATATCCATTCTTTTGGTTAGTTCTTATACTCAACTAGAGATCGAGTACGTTTTTCTATTACTTAATTTCCTAGAGTTATGGGTTAGTTGGACATTCTATGAACAAAAAGTACATAGACTTTATTTCTTAGAATTTGTAGCTTTCTTTTGTTATACTTAGTTAGTTATTTATACCTGTCGCTGGTCTATCTACGTGGTTGGTCTCTTATTACTATTTTACTTACTATTGTTGACATATTTTACTTTCCAAGCCTTTACTTTAATTTTACTTTATTTGAGCCCGATCAACCTATGATACATATTGGATAATAGTGTTTGGTACTCATACTACACTTATATAATATTTTTATGGTGCAAATACCATTATAAGTAATCAAAGATGGAGTGATTGTACTGATTAGTTGTTATATTTTAGGAGACTACTGTGGGATTCAAGCATTTGAGTTGATCGTTTCTACCAATTATTACAACCCACTCTATTTTGTTGATAACAAGCCTTGTAATTAATTTGTATTTTTTATAGGAGCTTAGTATATTATTTATATATTCTTTTGGATACTTTGTAGTATATAGCTCCAGTTTCCACTGATACTAGGTTTTGAGCACGATGTATATAGGTAGTTATTATTCTTATTACTTTTTCTTGTTCGTCTTATGTTATGGTGTTAGTTAAGATCCATTTCTTGTCATTCTAGGCTATGGGATAGGTTTTCCTATAGGTGGGATAGAGGCGCCATCATGACCCGACTTTTGATCAAGACAGAGTTGTCTCAGAGCTTAAGTTCACCAGTTTCTTTAGAAGTTGAACAAGTAGCTAGTAGAGTCCTGAAGATTGGTACGTAGACATCCATATCCAATTTTTGGGAGACTATGGGGTCCCTTAGGAAAGATTTCATCTGTTGGTTCTCTTTTTTTGTTGACATTCGTACCATTTTTTGAATGACTTACTTTGGCTTTACTTTTTCACCGATTGTATGTACTTATGATTCATCAGTAGATACCCTTCCCCACCAGATTAAGAGGCCCTACTCGAGGGTTAGAAGGGTGTTACAGGGGATGTTCAGCTAGTCAGCAATCTCCTAACTCTGACTCAGCTAACTACATCTATTACAGACCCACTGTTGCAGCCACAGACTGTCCATGAACCTCTACAACAATTTACAAAACCACTACCTGCCGCTATCAGATATTGTTCTGGCTGATGCTCCATATGTTTGGTATGCTACCAATAGACACAACCCATATTTCAGCACAAAGAGCAGCACATGGTGCTCCGCATCCCCCTATATCTTCATCCCCAATGCACCGACTGTTCATCTAGTGACACCTGCAGGACATCTTCTACCATTACATCTACACCAACTCTGACAATTCTAGCTTCAGAAGTGAGGAATATGTTGGACCACTTCCTCCGTATAGCACCAGCTATATTTCCAGGAGCAGCATGACCAGAACCCCATAAGTTTATAGAGTCTTCTGAAGATAGATTGAGGAAATTGGGTTTATTGGAGACTACGAGGTTGATTTTATTATTTAATTTCTTGAGGGAACTTCCATACAGTGGTTAAGAGTTCATAAGGATTGTGTGCTACCCAGTTCACTCTATTGACTTAGAATCAGTTTACAACAGCCTTTATGGACAAGTACATGCCTAAAAGTGCACACGAGTTGCTATAAGATCATTTTGATGGGTTACAACAGGGTTCTATGACAATGACCGAGTATGAGACCAGATATATTGATTTGTCATGACAAACCAGAGATGTTTTTCCTACTAAGGAAAAACGGATCTGTTGTTTTGATTATTGTTTGATATTGGATCTTTGCAGAGAAGTATAGCGGATGTTTTTCTAAACAAGTGTTCTCTTAATGTAGATTATCATTCTCATGGGATGGAGCACCTGACTCGTGAGTCCTAAGGGGGAAGCAAGAAGAGACATTGGCACCAGGATAGTTATTTGAGTTCTGGATCCATGGGCAAATATTATGGTAGGTGGAGTCAGTCTAGTTGATAGTACCAGGACTCTCTCTATACTTCTGATATGGGAAAGAATTCTCAACTTATTAGGGGACTAGTTTCAAGTTCATGTGGACAGATTAAGGGTTCTAGCTGTCGTGCCAGGTATCGAGATTGTTATTTTTGGTGTGGTAAGTAGGGCATTATGCTAGATTGTCCAACGAAATATAGGGTTAGTGAACCAGGGCCCTATTTTAATTATGGTGAGTTAGTCCATTTATCAAGAGATTGCCTTTGGCATAGGGCCACACATATAGTTGTTTACTGGCCATCCATAACAAATAGTACCACTAGCTAAAGGTGGCTAGACCATAGCTCGAGAAGATAAGGGACAAGGATAAAGAGGTGGAGCTTGGGGTAGAGTAGGTGAGAAGCAGGGAGCAGGATGCCATTAATCTTTATGCTATTCCTGATAGAGAGGAAGATGTCATTGTGATCAATACATTAGTTATTTGTGGGCATTCAATTTTAGCTTTATTTGATCATAAATCTGCATTGTCATATGTATATATGTATCTTATACTTGTTTAGGTACGTCTAGTGAGATTTTTATCTATCCCATTAATTGTAGCTACCCTCGTAGATAAAGCCCTAGTGGTGGATAAAATATATAAATCTTGCATTGTGATTGTTCAGGGGTGTGATACCGCATGTAATTTGATTTGAGTTAGGTATGCTGGATTTTGATATGATTATGGGCATGGACTAGTAATACCCTCACCATGAGATCCTGTACTATTATGCCAAGACTGTGACTTTATCCATTCCCAGTGTACCCTAATGGTGTGGCGGGGCCTACTAGCCACCTCCATTTCGAGTTATATCTTTTTTACGACTATTGGCTTATTGCTAGTGGGTGTATTCATTATTTATCTCATATTAGAGTTGTTAGTGCTGATACTCCCACCCCCGTGAGTTTTAAGATGTGTTTCCTACTAATTTTCCTGGCTTCCCACCCTAGTGGGACATTAACTTTTCTATAAAGGTTGATATAGGCACCACAATTTCTATTACTTCGTATCATATGGCCCCAATAGAGCATTGTGAGTTGAGTATTTAGTTGCAGGATTTGCTTGACATATATTTCATCCATCCCAGCATATCACCATAGGGTGCCCTGGTGTTGTTCATTAAGAAGAAGGATAGGAAATATGGATGTGTACAGAGTGTAGGTAGCTGAACAAGGTTACCATTAAGTATAAGCATCCCCTGCTTCGTCTTGATGATTTCTTTGACCAGCTACAAAGTTCTACTTTATTTTCTAAGATTGACTTAAAATCCAGTTATCATCAGTTGAGGATCCAGATAGAAGATATCCTGAATACAACCTTTTGGACCAAATATAGGCCTTATGAGTTCTGGGTTATGTCATTTGGGCTAACTAATTCTCCTACAACTTTAATATATTTGATGATTCAAGTGTTTAGAACCTACTTGGACTCCTTCATGATCCTATTCTTATATGTAAATCCTGCTATACTCATAGAGTTTAAAAGAGCATTAGGGGAACTTAAGGATAGTGCTTCAAACTTTAAGGACTAAGAAACTTTATGCAAAGTTCTCTAAGTGTAAGCTTTGGTTGGAATCTATAGCATTTTAGGCCATATGGTGCATGGTGGTGGTATTTGTGCTGATTCGGCTAAGGTTACCACGGTTCATGATTGGACTCAAGCTACTACTCCTGTAGAGATCCATAAAATGCTTGGGTTTACTAGGTAATATTGCAAGTTTGTTCAAGATTTTTTTTATTACAGCTTATTTGACTTGATTGATGCGAAAGGGTATTCCTTTGTAATGGTCGGGAGAGTGCGAGTCTAGATTACTGAGGATTAATGAGTTTCTTACCACCACCCTAATTCTTGACTTTCTCATTGAGGGTATGGCTTATATGGTATATTGTGATACTTCCAGTTTTATATTGGGTTTTTTTCTTATATAATAGGTTCATGTGATTTCTTATGCTTCTCGGAAATTAAAGGATCACAAGTGCGACTACCCCACCCATGACTTGGATTTGGCGGCGGTATTTTTTGCACTAAAGATATAAAGGCACTACTTATATGGTTTCCATTGTGAGATTTATACTGACCACCATAATTTACTTACATCTTGAGTCAAAAGGAGATTAAGTTGTGGCAGTAAAAGATGGTTAAGCTCATAAAGGACTATAATTTGAGTATATTTTATAATCTTGGCAAGGCTACGTGGTTGCAGATGCCTTCAGCCAGAAGGAGGTCAGTATGGGCAGCCTGGCCTTGGTAGAGTTCTCATATAATAATAATTATTACTCTAGTATTCAGATGTCATCGTTTGAGGCTTCTTATGGAAGGTATTACAGATCACCAATTGGTAGGTTATGTGGTAGGTATACCCAACCTCAAAGTTTATATTGTCTTCGTGATATAGTTGATAGGCTCAGAGTTATATTAATAGTGTAGAGTAGGCAGAAGTCTTGCGTGGAATGTAGGCTTCGTCTCTTGGAGTTTAGTGTTGGAGATATGGTATTTTGGTGTGTCTCAACTATGAAGGAATTTATGAGATTGGTAGATGGGGTAAGAATAGCCCCAAGTTCATTGGGACTTATGAGTTCTTAGAGAGAGTTTGATACGTTGCCTATAGAATTACCCTACCTCCAGAATTAGCAGTCACGTTTACTTTGTTTCATGTATTTATGCTTTACTAGTGTATGCCATACCCATATCACGTGCTTTGTCTTGATTCTATTTAGTTGGATGATTGTTTGACTTATGTTGAGGATATTGATATTATTAGTGATCGAGATGTGAGACAACTCAGATCTAGGGGCATTTGGGCAGTGAAGGTTCGTCGGGAATGTCAAAATGTTAAAAAGGTGACCTAGGAAATGTAGTGTGATATGCAAGCCCAATATCCCCATCTGTTCAAGCCTTTATGGGCAACTCGTTCCTTGATTTTCGAGGATGAAAGTCCTTTTTATTTATGGATGCTGTAATAACCCATGTGGTCATTTTCTTGCCATTTTTATTTTTGTATATTTAGAGCTTTCTGTTATCTTCCCCCAGTCATTTATGACTTGTAAGGACTGGTAGATTGGTTCCCTAGCGGTTTTGTTTAATCTTATCTCAGTTTCCCAGTTTTGAAGGCTT
>JBDJHY010218208.1:0-11258 GCA_039654485.1 Withania somnifera | reverse complement strand
TTTTTAACTTTTAATCCATAAAAATTACATCTTTGACCCCTTTGTGGTCAAATCTGTCTAGGTTGTTTTGGAGCCCTTCCCGAACTCAAATTATGCTCAATTTTGGAGCATGAGTTTTGGCAATGTTGGGAAGCCTATAGTGAAGTTTATTTTCAGTTCAGGAGAGCAGGCCCCGTAAGCCCAATTTAGGCCTAATTTTAGGCCCAGTACGGAACTTAGTATAAATTATACCATTAGACTCTATTGACGTATACAATACTTTGACGAAAGTTTCAAATCATTTGGAGATCGTTTGATGTCAGTCGGAGTACTATTTATAAATTTGCAGTGCTTTATCGTTGGACAATAGGTAGGCTCCACGGGGCTATCTCTGAGCTTATAGCTTTAATAACTGTACTAACTAGCATCCGTAGGTTGGGTAGCTTGGTGAGTATGGTGATCCTATACCGTTCTTTAGTAAGTTCCATGTTGATATTTATATTTTTGCATCTGATTGATATGGTTCCTATGACTAAGAAGTTGGATAGATACTAGTGCAAGGTATACAAAATTGTTATTATATGATCATATGTTTACATATACTTATTGATGTGTTGTGCATTCATTACATGGGAGGTTGGTCCTATGGCTTCGATGAGCATGCATTAGGGCTGGGTCAGTAACACCACCTGAATATTGAGCCATGATGGCTGGAGGTTTATTTTAGTAATAAAGACGAATAATGACATAAATCAATAAATGGTAATATTCTAATAATAATATAAGTAATAATTTTTTATTGATTTAGACACAGCATTGTATCAAGCACATGGTAATACTATTTATATTTGTTTTAGCCTGGGATTTACATCCTGGCACTGAGAAATATCATTTGACTAATAAATATTGGGACTTGAAACCGACTTCATTTGGAAGTGAGTACAACTACTGGCACTTGAGTCCGTCATCGTACGACAATGAGTACAACTTTCTGACACAAATCATATTTGACAATTTTAGAGACATTGATGACACAGTTCTTTTGAGCATATTTGTGATACAACTATATTGAGGCATTGTACGCCCTGATTTTTCGAGTACGACTTGATGATATTATTAATATTAGGCACGAGATGCCATATATTGAGACCCTTGTGGCTCTGTGATTTGAGATATGAGGTCATGATGACATTAGAGATTGTACGTGGTGACATACATTCATATACCTTGCCTCCAAGTTGTGGCGACATGTAGGGGAGGGTTATATGGCGGAAGGGGAGATATGCTGGGAATATTTAGGTTTGCCTTCCATGGGTTCTTCCTACTGGGCCTATGAGTACCATAGGAGATGTGTACACAGGACTGGTACTTTATATGTTTGTATTTACTTTTCTGCACTTATTTACTTCAGTGTACCCTGGCTGAGATGTAAGGCCTTTAGTGAGCATTTTTCCTGTGCACGTTGAGCTTCTTTCTAGGGGACTAGTTAGTGTTTAATTGTATTACTTATATTTCTTAGTAATTTCTAGTTGTTATTATTGGTTAATTGATACTTCATGCTATGTGGGATATTGAGCCTTATACTATTATCCAGTCATTTATCCTTTACTTAAGGTTACCGGTATACCATCCATGCTCTCCTCCTATCTTCTCTTGACTCCTATTTATTACATTATTATTCATATATAATATTGGAACCGGGCCTACCATAATTTTCACATATAATATTGGAACCAGGCCTACCATCAGAGTGGGATATCAGTTTGTCTATTAACTTAGAGTCGGGCATTAAGCCTATTTCTATTGCTCCATATCTTATGGCTCCTGCTGAGTTGAGAGATCTGAAGGTTCAGGTCCAAGATCTATTAGATAAAGGTTTTGTCCATCCCAGTGTATCACCTTGGGGTGCACTAGTTCTTTTTGTAAAGAAGAAAATGGTACTATGAGAATGTGTATTGATTATCGGCTTCTGAATAAAGCTACTGTGAAAAATAGATATCTGATGCCAAGAATTGATTTGATCAGCTTCAGGGAGCATCGTTGTTCTCTAAAATTAATTTTAGGTCTGGTTACTATCAGTTGCGGATTCGGACATAGGATATACCCAAGACAACTTTCAGGACCCGTTAGAGTCATTATGAGTTTCTTGTTATGTCCATTGGGTTGACCAATGCTCCAACAACTTTTATGGACGTGATGCATCGGGTGCTTGAGCCCTACCTGGACTCATTTGTAATTGTGTTTATTGATGACATATTGGTGTATTCGTTAAGCAAGTTCAATCATAAGCAGCACTTAAGGTTGATTATCCAAACACTAAGAGAACATAGTTTTATGCCAAATTATCAAAGTGTGACTCTTGGTTGGAGTCCGTTGCATTTTTGGGGCATGTTGTGTCCAAGAATGGAATTAAAGTTGAACCAACAAAGATTCAGGCAGTATGTGATTGGCCGATACCGGCATCTGTTTCAGAGATTCAGAGTTTTGTTGGTTTTTCTAGGTATTATCGGCACTTTGTGGAAGGTTTCTTATCAATTGTAGTGCTTTTGACCAAACTAACTAGGAAGGATGTTTCCTTCTAGAGGTCTATGAGTGTGAGTTGAGATTTTTGAAGCTCAAGGACTTGTTGACTTCATCGCCAATGTTGACCTTGCCAGTGGAGGGTCAGGATTCTCCATATATTACGAGGCTTTTGGTGTTGATTTTTGTTGTTTTTTGATGCAAAAGGATCAAGTTATTGCTTATACTTTGAGGCAGCTAGGTTCATAATCGTAACTACCCTACTCATGACTTAGAGTTGTTGGAAGTAGTATTTGCGCTTAAGATCTGAAGGTATTATTTGTACGAGGTCCAGTGTGAGATTTTTACTGACCATCACAGTCTTCAGTACATAATGAGTCAGAGGGAGTTAAATTTCAGACAGCGAATGTGGATTGAGCTACTGAAAGACTGTGACATTTCCATTCTCTATTACCCGAGCAAGGCAAACTTTGTGGAGGATGCCTTGCAACCAAAAGCGGTCAGTATGGGTAGCCTAGTAGCCTTGTTAATTTTTGACAGGCCATTGGCGGTGGAAGTTCAACCATTGGCTAATCGATTGGTTAGACTTGATCTATCAGACCCCAGCTGAGTGTTGGCTTGTGTTGAGGCAAAATCTTCTTTGTTAGATCAGATTCAGCAGCAGAAACTCGAGGATGAGAGTTTAATTGCTCTTCATAATAAGGTATTAGCCGAAGATACTAGCAGAGCTTCTATTGATTCAGTTGGGACACTTTGGTATGATGGTCGCATTTGTGTACCTCAAGTTGATGACTTGGTGTAGTTGATTTTACATGAGGCTCACAACTCTAGGTATTATAGTCATCCTGGTGCAGCCAAGATATACCGAGATTTTCGACAGTTGTATTGGTAGAGTAGGATGAAGAGGGATATTGTTGAGTATGTTTGTAAGTGTTTAAACTGTCAGCAGGTTAAGTATGAGCATTAACGACCAAGTGGTTAGATGTAGAGACTCCCTATGTAGGCCTGGAAGTGGGAGTGGGTGACTATCGATTTTCTTTCTGGTTTTTCATGGACTAGCAGAGGCTTTGGCACAGTTTGGGGTCATTGTTGACAGGCTGACTAAGTCAGTGCATTTCATTCCTACTCACTCCTCGTATAATACTGAGCATCTGGCTCAAATTTACATTTGTGAGGTGGTTAGATAGCATGGTGTTCCTGTATTTATCATTTTCGATAGAGGCATCCAGTTCACTTTGTAGTTTCGGAGGTATGTTCAATGAGACTTGGGTACCGAGGATCATTTGAGTACTGTAGACTGACGGTCAGTCTGAACGGACTATTCAGGTGTTGGAGGATATGCTGAGGGCTTAAGTGATTAACTTTAGTGGTGCTTGGGACCAGCATCTACCATTTGCTAAGTTCTCTTATAATAATAGCTATCACTCTAGCATTGATATAGGACCATTTAAGGCATTATATGATAGGCGGTATAGATAACCTATTAGGTGGTTTGATGGTTTTGAGGCTAGATTCCAGTCTACAAACTTGTTGGGTGATTCACTTGATCATTTTTAGTTGATTCAGAATAGATTAAGGGAAGCACAAAGTAAGAAGAAGAGCTACACTAATCGTAGGCTTCGTGCGTTAGAGTTTGGAGTTGGTGATAAAGTGTTTCGACTGATATCTCCTATACGCGGTGTGATGAGATTTGGTCATCGGGGCAAGCTTAGTTCTAGGAATATTGGACCATATGAGATTTTGGAGAGAGTTTGTGATTTTGCCTACAGGTTGGCCTTACCTCCTATGCTTTCAGTTGTTCAACCGGTATTTCAGTTTTGATGTTGTTGGCGGTATATTCTCGATGAGTCACATGTCATTCGACAAGATTCAATGCAGCTCAATGAAAAATTGTCTTTTGTTGAGGAACCTGCGAAAATCTTTGTTAAGGATGTTAGAAAACTGAGGTCTAGGGAGATTCCAATGGTTAGGGTAAAGTGGAGGCACCGTCCGTCGAGAAAGCTACTTGGAAGATTGAAAGTGAAATGCCAAAGTAGTATCTACAAATGTTTAAGGCCTAAGGTACTTTCTCTTCCCATTTATTTTATGCTTTTTCTTGAATTTCAGGGACAAAATTCCTTTTAGTAGTGGATGTCGTAATGACCCTCATGGTCATTTATGATAAATACATGACATTTTGTATTTTAGAGCATTTCAGTAGTTTCCCCAAGTCATTTATGACTTGTTGGGATGGGTATTTTGAATCCCTAGCTTATCGGTTGAGAAATGTCTCAAATTACTTGTTTTAAAGCTTAAAACTAAGTACTCATTGACTAAAATCATCTTTCCTTAGAGACAAGCTCGAAATTAAATTCTGACAGTTTTGTTAGCTCTGAAATTCCAAACAAAGTCCAGATTTATCGTAATTGCAATTTAGGAAAATTTGTGGATTTTAGTTAAGTTTAAGTCCTAAAGTAGAGCTTCGGTGGTATTTTAGTTTTCGAAGTATCAAATCGGCATTCTAATGCTTTCGTCAGCTCTGAAATAGTGGTTTAGGCTAGTGGAGGTGTGGTTTGTCTACTGGACTTGTCGTTGAATTTTCAAGGTGTTGGTGGAAATTTTATTAAATTAAGCTTAGGTGTTGACTTGGTTAATATTTATCCAAAATGACCTCAGATTCTGATTTTGTTTGCGCCGTTGAGTTCGAAATATCATTTTGGGTGTGCGCGCATAGTTTTTTTGTGTAAATTGACTCCGAATTCATGTCGAATGGTGATTCAGAGCATTTTTCTCCTCCTAAATCTTCTATCAAAACCTACAACTGGAGCAGGTGGATTGTTCTTAGCGATCGCGAAGAACAATCACACGATCGCGATTCAATAGTCAATAACTCTATGTGATATTGTGGCTGGCACATGCGATCGCATTGAATATATACCAGCAACCTTACATTATTGTGTAAGTGATGCACGCGATCACGATGCCTATTTTTCTTGTACTCTACGTGATCGCGTAGTAAGGTCATGCGATCGCGATAAGTTATTTCCCTGGTAGTTTTATAAAAAACCCTGCACGATCCCAACTTTTATCTATGTAAAAACATAGTGTTTCCTTCAGTTTTAGAGAGAAAATCTCCTCCCAAACACCATCCTAAGGCTGATAAAAATGCCCTTGTTGTTGTTCGTCTTCTCTTGCGCATTTTGGGTAAGTTCTTCTTTGTTTAAAATCTTAATTTCCTTTGTTTCCTCCATTAATGACCCTAATTGATAGTTGATGAAACTATGACATAATCTATATATTACTGAGTAATTCTTAGTTCCCCTAGTATATTTTGCTTCTAGTATCATCAATACACCAAAATTTCAATGTTTAATCCATAAAAATTGCATCTTCGACCCCTTTGTGGTCAAATCTTTCTAGTCTATTTTGGAGCCCTTCCCGCACTCGAATTGTGCTTAATTTTTTAGCATGAGTTCCTGGCAACATTGGGAACCCTATAGTAAAGTATATTTTCAGTTTCAGCAAGCTAACCCCTTACGCCCGATTTAGACCTAATTTTAGGCCCACTCCAGAACTTAGCATAAATCATACCATTAGACATGTATTGACATATATAATGCTTTGATGCAAGTTTCAGATCATTTGGAGACTATTTGATATTAGTCAAAGTACTCTTTGTAAACTTGAAGCCCTTTATCGTGGGGCGACAAGTAGGCTCCAATGGGCTATCTCTGGGATTAGAGCTTTAATAATTGTACTAAATAGCATCTATTGGTTGGGTGTCTAGTTGGAGATGGTGATCATGTACCATTATTTTTTCCGTTCCATATTGATATTTATATTTTGGTATCCAATTAATATGGTGCCTGTGAGTTAGAAGTTTGTTGGATACCTGTGCAGGGCATAGGAAACTGTTATTATATGATCACATGTTTATATATACTTGTTGATGCGTTGTACATTCATGACATGAGAGTTTGGGCCTATGGCTCCGATGAGCGTGCATTGGGGATGGGTCAGTATCACCACCTGAATATTGAGCCATGATGGCTAAAGGATGATTTTAGTAAATAAAGATGAATAATGACATAAATTAATAAATGGTTATATTCTAATACTAATATAAGTAATGATTTTTTATTGATTTAGACTCGATATTTTATCGAGCACATGGTAATTCTGTTTATACTTGTTTTAGCCCAGGCTTCACATCCTGTTACCAGGAAATATCATTTGACTAATAAATGTTGGGACTTGAGACCAACTCCATTCGGCAGTGAGTACAGCTGCTGGCACTTGAGTCCGTCGTAGTACGACAGTGAGTACAACTTTTTTCTATTGATCACATTTGATGATTCTGGAGACATTGATTACATAGTTCTTTTAAGGATATTAGTGATACAGCTTTATTAAGGAATTGTACGCCCTGAATTGCCAAGTACGGTTTGATGATATTATTGATATTAGGCACGAGATGCCAGACCTTGAGACCCTTGTGGCTCTATGATTTAGGATGTGAGGTCATGATGACGTTAGAGACTGTACGTGGTGATCTACCTCCATGGACCTTGCCTCTGGTTTGCAGCGACACGGAGAGGGGGTATATGGTGGAAGGGGAGATATGTCGAAAATATTTAGGTTAGCCTTCCATGGGTTCTTCCTGTTGGGCCTATAGGTACAGGAAGAGATGCATACACAGGACTGCTTACTTCATGTGTTTGTATTTACTTTTTTGCATTTGTTTTCTTCAGTGTACCTTGGCTGAGATGTAAGGCTTACGATGAATGTGTTTTCTGTGTACATTGTACTTCTTTTTATAGGACTTCTCATCGTTTATTTGCATTACTTATATTTCTTATTACTACTTAGTAGTTATTATTGGTTAATTGATACTTCATTCCATGTGGAATATTGTGCCTTATACTATTATCCAATCATTTATCCTTTACTTGAGGTTACTGGTATACCATCCATGTTCTCCTCCTGTTTTCTTTTGACTCATGTTTATTGCATTATTATTCACATATATTGTTGCATGAATTTTGGGTACATTTTCCTTCATTGCCTGAGATTCTGTTATGTGATTAGCTAGCAAAACATATCTACTTGTACTTGATTCTTATTTGAGTAGCTAGCTTCTCGGGTTTTACTATTTGCTTCTGTGACCCCATTTTATTGTATTTTGTTATTTACTGTTGTTATTATGTAATGTGCCTAGTAGGACCTCGAAGCCTACTAGGTACAGTTGCTTTGACAACTTATACTCATACTACAGTTGCACATGTGTAGATCTGAGTAAAGGTGTCCGACTATGATTATAGAAAGTTGTTCGTATAAATCACATACTATTTTAGATATTCAAGGTGAGCTTGGCATCTGTCTTAACCTGTTTCTCTTCAACATTAGCATTTCTATTTTATCTCTATGTATTTTCGGAGATATAATTGTACTAAACATTTTGATTTCTTGTTCTGTACTTAGTGGTTCATATGATACTGATACCGAATTTTGGGAATATTATTTTCTCTATTACTTCCGCTTTATTACTTATATACTGCTATTTAAACTTGTGTTTTCCACATTTGATATAGTAGTTCTCCGCTTCGGCTTTGGTACGGGGTTGGTTCTCCTACTGGTGGTATAGTAGGTGCCATCATGATCTACGAAATCGGGTCGTGACATGAATAAGAACGACATGTTGACTCTAAATCTAGTAGTTTTAGTGGCCAATATCAAGTCTTGGTACAATATTAACATATCTCGGTATATAATAGAGGAGATCCAAGAGAGAGCACTCCGACATCCATTTCTCATGCCTTGTTTATTGATTATATATAGAGTATGGGATGTCATTTTTACCCAGTATAGACTATCCATTTGAGGTGTCTTGACTATAAGAGATTTCCTTGATTCGGAATAAGGAGAATCATATTTCCAAAGCTAGAGCCCATCCATCCACCTTATATGATGTTGCATTTATGGAGGGTTTATTAAAGTGGGGTTAGCAATTCGATACCCCCATATTGATTGAGCATATCTACACAACTGTTGTAGAGACTCACGTTGACACTACATTCCCTGAGGCTAATTTTCAAATACCTACTACTACTTCACTAGCTACAACATCTAGAATATCCTCTACTTCTACTGCCACTCTAGCATGAGCATTTCCTTAACATACTTCCCCTACTATGGTTAAGATATCACACGACTTTCTCTAAATATTAGAACAATGGCAGGCTTTAACTGAGATACGGTTGACCCAATTGATGATACATTTGAAACCATGGGCCCGAAGGGAGTTTGTGGCTTTTGAAGGCCATTTGAAGGAGGCTCATGATTAGTCTATGGGAGTTGCATAGACTTCCTAATGGGTTTGAGTAGAGGGTGAATGACCAACTATAAATTTTGAGGGTCCCTGACTTGAGAAAGTTGTATTAGGAGTTGGGGCAACTGAGGAAGAATCTTATACACTTACCTACTATATAAGCCCCTGCGATTCTAACTCCAGCCCTTGTCATTCTTTATGAACTAGTTGTTCATAAGACACTCTTGGATTTTTTACTGATACTTCAAGAGGCAGCTAGTGGCATCAAGGGTTTATTGGAGAGAGCCTGAACAGAGAGTGTAGAGATATAAAGATTTCCACACAGGAGTCCTTAGAGTCACAAAGACTGAGGATAGGGTCCTTACAAGCCCGAGCTAGTGGGACCTCGTCTAGTGTAGTCCCTCCAACCACTGATTCCACTGGTACTATTTTTTTGTGGGCGATGACCTTTAGAGTGATCCTAGAATATTGAGTATGTCAGCTACTAGCACTACTGCTATTACTACAAATCCTAGTGGAGCTACATCTGCATCTCCTCCATCATTGATCCCAAATACGAGGGTGCATCAAAGATAATATCTACATCCTTAGAGTTACTTTTATTTTTATGCATTGGGAATCATGCATGTATGGGGCTATATAGGTGTTGGTGTCTACCTAAGGGTATTTGTTGTCGTGTTTATTTTTCCTATTTAGTAGAACCAACATATTTAGGAAACTTTGATATGCTTTGTGTTTAGTTGAAAAATGTAGGAGAACTTAGTGAAGTACAAGATAAAGATAATGGCATATATAAATATGATTTTAAAATAAAAGTTTTTTGAAATGTAGAGACCCCTCTTATAAATATGTTTTTATCTTCGGTGCTTCATTATTGTGATATATTGACCACTATGGATCTCTATATAGTTGTATATAGATGTGATAATCATTACTTAAGCTAGGGCATGAATTCAATAGTTAGTTCTTGATAGTGTATCCCTATGTCATATGTGTGTGAGAATTGAATTACCTAGTTTTTACGTTGTGTATTTAATCTATAACTTGTCTGGTTAATCTTATTGATGTTGTAGGATAGTTAGTTAAGAAAGCATCATAGGTCATTCTTGAATGAGTCCATTTTTAGCCTAAAGGACCTACCAAATTATGAATTAAATCCCTTGATCCCTAATTTAAGTCTAAATAAAACTTTTTTATTATTATTCTATTCACCTTCCTAATGTTTCTCTGAATCTTTCTCCTTGACTTGTTCCCTCCTTGGACACAAAGTCTCAACTCAAGCAAATCGCCTAAGTTAAGAATGGCTGACATAGGAATAGATAAGGAGAGGAGTTGGGTATGATAAGAAATGATTAGTTAAGAAAAAAATAAAGGGTGTGGTGTAAGCTAGAAAGAAGATAAAAGAAAAGAAAGGAAAAAAATAGGAAGAATAGAAGGAAATAAGATATGAAGTGGAGTAAAAAAATAACGTATTGTTAAGAAGGTTGAGTTACTAATCTCAAATCTATCATATCTTCTCCCAAGCCTTCATTACAACCCGAGTAGAGTTCTATAGTGATCCTAATTCAACTATCTAAATGCCTAAGTACAGAAAATAAGGCCAAGCAAATGGTATGCGCATTGTTTGAAGTCTTTGTGAGAGCACGTGCATTCGCTATAGTCCCGATCTTATTAAAATGTTATGTACATGAGATTTTTTTATTGTGATTGCAGTAGGGTAACATTGTTTGACTTCTATTCATGAGTGTGATTATCATTTATGTATGCATGACTTTCCATTAATATCATTTTCTATCGTCCATAAATCCTCTTATATCAGTTTGATAAGCTTTAATAACACATAGCCTATTTTGATATGAAAAGGGGGTTGACCTGTGATATGTGTGTGTCGAATTTCAAGTGACTGCCATAAATATCTTAGGATTCTTTTACTTAAGTGTTGTTGTTGTTTTAATTTGGTTTTTATTGCTTGAGGATAAGCAAGTGTTCTTGATGTGGATTTACAAATCTTTTGACGCTTAAATAAGAAAATTTTGTACGTTCTTAAGTATATTTCTGTAAATGTGATGTGTTTTTATGTGCTTGTTCAGGAAAAGGTTCAAAATTAAAAAAAATGGAAAATGTGCTAAAAATTCACCAAGTGTAGGTTTGTGGAATCCATGTACGGCTAGTGAACCCATAGTATGAGTCATACTATTTTTCATGAGAAGTGAGCTAAAGATATGTAAGAATTTCCAAGTCCACAAAGCATTCTATAATTTGTGAAATCAAATGTATGAGTCATATTAATTGGTCGTGATAGAAAACCAAAATTATATGAAGTTAGTCAAGAAGCCACGAGTCAGTCTGTAATGACCCTCATGGCCATTTATGATAAATATGTGATGTCTTGCATCATAGAGTGTTTCAACAGTTTCCCCAAGTCATTTATGACTTGCTGGGACCGACAGTT